>JAUCBJ010003978.1:0-41900 GCA_032718475.1 Nemertoderma westbladi
TGGCTAAGGGGTCTGTCGTCGGTTCCCGTCGCAGATCCCGGTACAAGCAGTCAGCGTTCCGAGTTCTTTTCAGTCTCGTAATAGCTGCCGTTGACCAGAGACCGCTAAGGGCAGTCCTCGTCGAACCCGTCCTGTGGCCAGCCCTTTCGCATGTCCGTCCCATCCCTCGCGAACCCCGAAGGGATCGGTCATCGAGAACCAGTACGGCTTAGCTCAGGGGGCAGTCGTTAGTTGGCCACCCGTTCGCGTGTCCGCTCCACCCCTCACGAACCCCGAAGGGTTCGATCATCGAGAACCAGAACGGCTTGGCTACTAAGTGGCCGTCGTTTCCCGTCGCAAATCCCTGACACAAGCAGTCAGCGGTCCGAGTTCTTTTCAGTCTCGTAATGGCTGCTGTTGGCCAGGGACCGCTAAGGGCAGTCCTTGTCCTTTAGGCCTGGCGCATTACCAAATCCACCCCTACAGGCAGCAGGAAGTTGGCCAGGGCCTAATAGTACTCAGGCTAACCTGAATACTGCTTGCATTTTCCATCCCCCCCTGGCCCTTATAACTATGAAATTATTCCCGTACCCTGTAAGTTGCCCCAAAGTTCGCCCATAAATCGCCCCCAGTTTATTGAATGTACCCAAAACCCATGGTCCCGCACCCAGTAGTAATATCGGAATAATCAATTTTAAATAAATACAAAAATATTCAACTCGCGTTATGGAAAGTTGAAATACCGCGAACAGTGCGTTGGGCATTAGAGCACATATTTTTTTCTAAATTTTTTGGAAAGGCATTCTCCACAAACTCTATACTTTATAACACAAACTTTATAAGTTCTTACATAAGTTATATAGGACCCCATTGGTTGTTCAGAAGTTACAGCCATGTTCCATATAAGGTGCGTTGGGAATCTCATTAGAGAACATATTTTTTCCACATTTTTTTATTGAAATATCAATTAGTAACCCGAATAGGCTTCCATACATATAGGAATCATTTATTAATATAATTAGTAGTCCTAGGCCTAATATTATTAGTCTATAATAGTTTTTATGTCAGGATTAATAATTGTTATGATAGGCAATGAAACACAATGAACCACGTTCTCCACTGTGAAGGCGTACATTGCACTTCACACATTTCATTTTAGTGTTTTTTCGGCAGACCTGACAACGACCCTGGGTTGTGTGCTCCTTGATATGTCCAACATTATCATAGCGAATGTCGATGATAGGAGCAGGTACATTCCCACCACCAATACTGAGACGTGGTGGAACTGCTGATAAAAGACACTTGGTAATGTTGATTACAAAGCTAAGATGATCAAGCTGGTTGGTTGGTTGATTGACTTCGCAATGAATCCGCCAAGCAGCTGTCATAGATACACCCAACAGCTGAATGAAAAGTGGGAACCACCACTTCTTAGCTCTGATAGTGGGTCGGTAGGAAGCAACAAGTTTGTCCAATAGGTCAACCCCGCCCATTCCAGCATTATAATTGCCAACACAGCCAGGCTGAGTGACATTCACTGCAGCGACTCCTTTCTTTCTCCGTTTAACGTTTGTCACTGGTTCGTGAGTATCCTTGTTGCTGGCAACATTGACTACTGCATTATCGTTCCACTTTACAATGTATACAGTTCCATCACATCGGTGATCATAAGAACCTCTGGGTTGTTTACTAAGTATCTTAGTTTTCTGCAATGATTTTTGAGCTCCACCAGTTCTGTTTTCCCTTATTGTTCCTAATAAATAATAAAGAAAATATATAGCCAGTATGGGTGGCTATGCGGCGGGGTTGCTCAGTTGGTTGAGCGCCAGGCCTGCAATCTATTGGTTGTAGGTTCAGCCCTCCAGGGACCACTCAGCCTTTTTGTAATGTATTATATAGAGTATTAGAATTTTTTATTATTATTTATCACATTCGACATGTACATTTATTATCAACATGTACAATTATATTTATTTATTTATTTATTTTTGAACATAAAATTTGACAAACCTGTGGCTGCGATTCCTCTTGAAGAAAGTTCTCGTAGCAACTCATAGCTTGAAAAAAAATTATCGAAATAGACATGATGATATTCCAAAGTAGAGTGCTCAGCTACAATATCAATAAATCCCAAAACAACACGACCTCCAAGACTGTTGTGAGGATCTTTCTCTCTTGGATCAGGCTTTGCTGGCCGTTTCACTGTTCCTCTAGTACTTCTCTTCCTTTTATTGGACTTCACAGACTCGGCTGGTGTAGGGATTGGTGCTGGTTGCACTGAAGAGGTTCCTGGGGCAGGTTGCGTTTCATCTGGGGCACAAACAGGTTTCTTGCCGGTATATATATCACAATGATACGGGTACCCGTTAGATCCAGCACCAACCCACTGTTTATAGCCGTAACGAATAGGCTTATCCTTCATAAACATCTTAGCAGAGTGGAGGCCATGATATGGAGTCATTGACTCGTCAACAGAGAGTTTTCCATGAAAGAAACCGAACTGAATAAGGTTTCGGTTCATCATAGTATATAATGGAGCAACCTTAGCAACCTTATTACCTACTTCTAGATTCATATTGTCCGAAAGGTGGAGGTACCTCTTTTAAGTGCATCAAAACGATTTCTACTCATCGTTTCTTTTATCATGTCTACACCCAATACTCTATCAGTAGACCAATAATGGCGTTGAGATGGGACGGAATGGAAACCACTAAAGTATATTATTCCAATAAACTGTCCTATTTCCTCAACTGTAGTAGAAAAGGTGCTGCAGTTTTTGTCCCGCATTGCATACAGGTTTGTTTGTTTCACTATTTCGTTTATCATTTCTAAATCTACAAATTTACAAAAAATATCATATGGTGTCAGTATACACAACTCGGGAAATTTCTCGTCAAGTCGAGTTGGGATTGCATTGACCATTGGTGGGCTGGACAATTTCAAATTTTTCTTCCATGGGCTTTCATCATTCGCGTCATCAGATGATTCATCAGAAGATATAGGCCCATCCAATTCTTCTTCAAGTTCGATTTCGCCTGCAGGTTCTCCAAATTCCTCACCTTCCTCATCACTAGGTAAATTTGTTTCCCCAGCATCTGGAGGCAATATAGTAAATGTTGCTGGTCGACTGGATGTAGCGGCATGAGCAATAGCATCTGCCAATGTGACAAAACGGGTAGCTTCAGTATGCCTCCCGGGCCCATAAAACTTGGAACAATGCATTGAAATGCAATTCATTCAACACTTTAGCGCGCTTGCCAGACTTTTTTTGTACTGTACCTGAACTTATTGTCTGTGTCTGATTATCAGCTATAGCCCTACTGCAATTAGTTAGGCTATTCAGCTATAGTACTGATAAGCAGGACATCTAGGCTTACTGTTATAAGCTCACTGGAAAAGATTTACTGTTGTTAAGATAGGTTCCCATAGCCATTTATCAGATGATGTATACCGGGATGTTCTGTCAGATTTACTTTCGGTTTATCGAGTTCAGTTTATAGGCCTATAGGTATAGTATACAATGCGTAAGTAATGCCTTACCTCTAGAGTGGGCCTACACGTGCAATGTACACATACTAGTTTACTACATACTGTAGACTAGGCCTATCAAGTTATCGACTATTATATCAAGAAATATATTGTGCACAAAAGTACTGTATAAAGTACTGCTGTTCCGATATACTGATCTACACTGTGTTCTGCTGTACATAAGCCTTGGCTGTACCTACAGTATAGACCTATGCAATGTACTGTACAGTACACTTGACAATCGAGTTATGTTCTTCACATTTCCACTGGTCAGTTGGACAACTTGTAGACATTTTTTCAAAGATGATCAACATCAGGTCAAGAATGCAATTTATTCGAGTCAGGTCTAGAATGTGGACTGTATAACAGCTAAACAAGGTAAAATGATGCGTCATAGCAACATAATTGTACAGTAAATATAACTGTTAGTATATGAAGCAATTTTCAAAAAAAATATAAAAAAAAATGTATTTGAAGTCCCAACGCACCTTAAATGGAACATTTCACTTTGCTGCTGTATTAAACATTGTTAAATAAAAATTTGAAAGCTAAAACTGATAGTATTCAGCAGTATTCATAGCATTCAGGCCAACAGGAAAGCTAACTTTTGAAAATTTTTGACCACCCCACATCTCTTAAATTTAAGATTCAAAAAGACACCTAAATTTTTCAAAAATGGCACTTTTCAACACGCAATTTCCAGTTTTTAAATTGATAAAATTTGGTCAAGCAAGGTGTCATTATGTGGGGAAACATGTAATTTACTCATATAAAAAAAAAATCACGTTTTTTTCAAAGCAGGAGCCGCCCATGTCTCTCCATATACCATGTTCCATTTAAGGTGCAATGGGCGTTAAACGGTTAACAAAATCAAGGTAGGCATTTGTTATTTTCCATCAGCAACATGGGCTTTAACTTTTAACTTTACATGGGATTAATAATACTGTAATATTCTAGAACAATACCATATGGCCAACGCCGTCGGTCATGCACTCGCACGGCGCAAATGCTCCATTTGCGCTCTCCACCTGGATATGCTTGTAAAATTAATGGGACACAATATCAGTGTTCATCGGAATTATTATCAGCTGTCAGACACTGTTCTAGGAGTATCAAAACTCCCAAAGCTGTTAATGGCAATGAAAGAAGGACCATGCCAACACACCCCAGCATGGAACTCAACCAATTGAAATCGATGTAGGGAGAATGGATGTAGGAGGTATGCAAAAAAATATATAATCATTTTCTTATTCCTTATCAGATTTATTTAACCTAATCGAATTTTTATTGTAGAATCATGTTTATAATTCAAGAACGTAGTTTCACTTCGTACAGTTTACAGAATAATTTTAAATTTATATTCCTCTTAGACGAATCATCCAAAACCTCAGATAGTGAAGGAATTGGAACAAGATTATGAATACACGATTTACTACAATAATTATGCGATAAATCGCCAGGGACTGCTGCTTTTAAATATACTACTTAACCCTATTAAACCCGGGGGGGGGGGGTCAATATGACCCCCCCCGTGTTTTTTTTATAATAATTCTGAAACAAACGCAGTTGGGAATCTGACATTTTATGACTTTTCCTAAAAATTTATTTGTTATGTGATAAACTATTGTGGTTTCTAAACTAAAACAAATAAAAGGCTGAGGCTTACGTGCGGAGTACCAACCGCCATCCGGCCATGGGAATTGACGCCGCGTTACTTCCGAGACCTGTCTTGGACATATTATTGGACGAATCAATATATACAATGGGATCTGCCATTTATAGCGACCTGCAGGAGGACTTTCCCATAATTACGGATATACCGTATCCCTTTGTCGATACACAGGTCGATAAGAATTGTAGGTAAACCCCCAGACCCAAATTGCTCAAATGTGTGACCCCCTTCTGTTGTTAATACCTGTATCTGCCCCTAATACGCTTTTGATAGTGCGAGCAACACCTGGTAGTTCCCAAACACAGGATAGTCAACCAATGCACAAATATAGTCGTCGTAAGTAGGGCATTCATCGTGGTGGGGGGCATGGTGGGGCTGAACATACTTTTTATAAAAGAAAAATGCCCAGACTAACTGATTTCATTTTTTAGTGTTCTTCAGCGCCCTGATTCCAGAAATGATATTTTTAAATCTTCTGCTGGCGTCTTTTTCTTAAATAGTATTAAATAAATTAGTAATACTATTTATAATAGTGCCATACATTTAAACAAAATACCCAGGTCAAATTATAGATTAATATTATATTATATATTAATTATATTAGCAGAACTGGCTAATGTACTACATTGTAGTGAATTTCAACTTCTCCTACTCCTATTGCACTGATCTTAGTATCATTCAAACCGCAAGTCTATTTAGTGGGTGTAGACACCATCAAAACAATGGTAGAGTTATTGCCTCACGAGATATTGTAAACAAAACGAGGAAAAAATACTATGAGATCATAAAGAAAACGGAAAACCCACAGACCAGAGCACAACAAGCACACTATTAGGAGGCAATGACACATGTGTTGTGAACACATTCAACGAATACAAGATAAAGGTTCACAAAGATTTGTTAGAACGGAGAAGTCTGATTATATTAACAAAGAAGAACACTATTTAAATGACAATGAGACATTTGAAAAACATGAAGCGGACCCGACTTTAAGGTATCTAGATGAATCATTTAGATGAAAATTTCATCAAAATCATAAGTGCGGTTCCTGAGATTGCTTAGCCAGTCAATCAATCAATATATCAGCGAGCAATTCTTACAGTAAGTAATCTGTGGGTTCCTAATTCCTGATTATCAAACTATCGTTCTCTCACTGCATGCATGACACCAGTCCCCAAGTCTTATGAAATTTATTGAATATTACTAGTGACGGGTCTGGCGGCCTGATAAGGATACGACCTTTTATTACATGAAAATTATTGAAAGGGTATTAGACTGGTAATTGAACTGGAAATAATATATATATGGTTTGGTAACGATAATTACAGACTTGAAGGATGTGTGTTTCAAATTAGTGGAGAATAAGGATTCGGGGTCTTATGAAGACAAGTCCCATTTTACTAGTATGGAGAGTTGCCTTAATCAGTGGCAGCACATTACTGCCTCTTCTACACTTTGTCAAGCAGATTTGTCACAGAGTGCAGCTAGTGGTATTAGCAGCTGCGAATTATCACAGTTCGTGGGCATTGGTGAAATCGGAATGCAGTGGCTACATGACACAATGAAGGCATTCATAACTAATAAATTGGAGATGAGCTGTTGCCACTGTAATTAATTATGTAATGTAAATGATTTTGTTCAGAAGTGGAAAAAAATGAGAAAGCGCGGCACTGGGGGTTGAACCAGCATACTGTATAGAAGTCTAGAACCAGTATACATACGTTTTGGCCTTACAGGCCTCATCAGTAGCACTAACCAGCTCAGCAACTAGAACCTGACGCTCACCCTCTCACCTAACCCACTTCTATTTAACCTTTAATACCCGAATTAAGTATTTATGATGGAAAAAATATTTTCATGCATAATTGTCATGTATAGGGCCCATTTGGGATAATAAAAAAAAAAATTAAAAAATTCACCCACGGGTTTTACGTATAGAGGGTCGTTGTTCCTGAACAACATTGGGTATTTGTGGTATAAATCACACCCTAGATTATTGGTATAAATAACACCCTAGATTATCTCATAAGTGTCAATGATTTTTTAGTTATATGATATCAAGACTTGATCGAATCGTGTCCACCTAGTCGATGCAAGTACCAGTCTGTCTCAGTCTCATGTTCATTTCTTGTCAGTTCGTCTGTCTGTCAAAAAAGTATTATTAGAAAATACAGTATATTGACTGTGATTTATTTAATTGAATAAAACATTTATCAAAAATAGTTTTCATTTCCGATGGTGAAACAGATAAAAACAGTTTTTGTTTTTTACAATGCACAATAGAACTCCGCACTTTGTACATTGCCAATGGAATAACCGTTAACACAATAGCGACATCGACCTTGATTCGTCATAAATTTAGGGAAGTGGTCTGTCAGATCATACCGAACATCGTTAACTGGGATTGGAACAGTAGATTTGGATTTCTTGGGTGGAATGGTAATGGGTTCATTGGTAGATAGATGGGCGGCCTCGCTTCGAAGTACATGTTGCCTTTCCAGACTTCATTAAACTATGGGCTATAATAGTTTGGAAACGAATTAGTGCTAACTGCTTCTTCTTGACAATAGAGAGTTGATTACAGTGATGGTGATAGAGCAACCATCCATTGGTCACCGAAATTCCAATCAAATAATGTACGATTGGCATATACCACTTTCTACGTTTCAGCTGTATACGGTATAAAGAAAGTAACATATCGCACAAATCCACCCCTCCCATACACAAATTGTATTCCTCTACCATGCGAGGTCTATCAATACTAATATATTTCTTATCTGTCGCTGACCATCTATTGGCTGGTGTACCCAAGTCATGTCCAATGTAACTAGATACCAGCTGAATGACACCATTATCTAACCACTTCACAAGCGTCACCTTTCTATTCACTTCTACTCTCCAATCTAGAGCACCTCTTCCTTGCTTCCTCATTTCCTTCTCAGTTAAAAGAAGTTTGTTCGCACCCCGTAACCGATTACTACGAATGGTACCAATTGACCAGATACCCCTATCGATAAGATATTTAACTAAATCGATGGACGTAAACAAATTATCGAAATATACCTTATGCCCCAGTCCACGTTGTAACGTCTTAGTTAATCTGACCACTACATTCCCACCACTACCCAATCCAACAATTTCATCCTGGTCCGTGCATTTCCCACAGTATATTTCGAAATCGTATATCAACCCACTGACTCCACAGCGAGCCCAAACCTTAAAACCCCACTTGATCGGTTTCTTGGGCATGTATTGGCGCATGCCCACTTTTGCCCGCGTTTTCGATGGGATCATCTGTTCGTCCACAGAATGTCTCTCTTCAGCAGAAACACTTCTGCACATCTCTCGCACAGAATCAAGCATTGGTCTAACTTTATATAATTTATCTGAATGAGGATCACCAGCTGGTGGTTCCATTGTGATATCATTGCAGTGAAAATATCTCTTAATAGTTTCAAACCGTAGTCGACTCATAGTATCCGCTATTGCAGAGACGCGAGTTTCATAAGCCCAATACATTCGATATTGAGGATATTTAATTACACCCATTAGAATTAAAATTCCAAGAAATTGATCAATTTCATTCTCAGAAAAATTTATACACTTTGACGTTTTCGTTTGGACTGTCGAATATAAATTGGTCTGCTCTGCTAAATGCTTAACGAGTGACTCACGAAAGAAATATCTAAAGTATTCCAGTGGCTCATTTGGTTCAGGAGGTGGATTAGGAAACGCATCCCCAATAAACTCACTGTCTACAGGTTCACTATCCTGCTTTCGCCACCTGTAACTACTATCCTGTATCTCTTCATTCGATTTGGAAGCTATATCATCAAGAGCTGCGGCGAGATCGACTATATCATTTGCAGAAATCTCATCCGTAATATCACCACCACCATCAACATTAATATCAAACTGTGTTACATCTTCCAATTCATCGTCATCTTCACTCTCAGACCCACTTTTGTTCCCCCCAGGTAACTCCACGCCGACTATCTCATCTTCTTCCACCATACCACGGGTTTCGTCAAACCGAACACGACTTCGTTTATAAAATCTACCAGAAGGAATTGATAGTAAATTCTCTGCACTATCACTATCAGCAATATCTAATCGATTTACTGTTCTCAGGTCTGATAACATTAGCGAGAGGTTAGGGTTAAATCGACTCATACTGTATCTCTTCAGTATAAAAATTAGAAAGTCAAAATAAAGTGAAACAACATGAGTAAGAGGCAGACAGACAGACAAATAGACTTTTGAGAAGATAAATTTTAATTTATAATAATATATTTGACCTGAGATACAACTCTACAGTGTCCAATTGCTAAGGCTGCTTTTTACATGGTGTTACAGGTAATGTCCCTAATTTACTTCCATGAATGACCAATGTTGTTCTGTAACAACATGTAGAAAACAATGCACCACACCCCCCTAAACATACATTCTGCTATGGGGTAACGATTAGTAGGTAGTTAACACGCTATAGGCTATCTGCATATTTTTCGTAGCTCTTATTATGTTGAAAACAACATACGTTATGGCCTAGAAAGAAGCGCTCTAACGTATAGTGGTACCTGATTCGCTATTTCATCTTTAAAGTCGATCTATGGCTATCGGCTTCGTATTGACTCTGTCAGATCAGGTTTAATTACAAACTACAATCATTATGCTATTTATAGCACCCAATCACAAAACAGGAAATTGAATTTTGTTCATGAGGGAACCAATTATATTTATGTTGTTTACAAACAACAGTGGGCATTAAAGGGAATGGGCTGTCTTAAGTTGCATATATTCTATAATTATAGTTGCATATATTCTAACGGCCTCAAGTATGCTAGAGTGAAACAGGAGGGAAGTACAAATAAATAAATATTCAGCTTGGGTATTGCTGCCAGGTGATATTAATTACATAAATTGGAGATGAGCTGTTGCAACTGTAATTAATGATGTAATGTAAATGGTTTTGTTTATTCATTTAATTTAAATCGAATTTATTTATTCATTCAATTTATTTACACCATACACTATTACTTTATTATACACTTACATGGGATGGGGAAGTTCTGGAATTTTTCAATCTGTTTTATGATGATACTCTAGTTGATATTATTGCCACTGAGAATAATCGGTATGCAGCTCAGAACAACCAGTCTTGGCAACCTACAACTGGGGCAGAAATTCGTGTCTTTTTTGCTCTTACAATGCTTCTAGGCATTATAAATAAACAGGACTATTGGATGTACTGGACAAAACGTCCAGTGGTAGCTACCCCGATTTTTAAACACTGTATGCTTCTAAAGCATTTCAAGGCTTTGAATAAAAAATCTTCATTTTACAGATAATGATACTTTTGACCCCGAAATCCACCCGAATCCAAAACTCAATAAAGTTTGGCCAATATATCTAAACCTGAGCCACATCATGATTCACTCACTGGCTTTACAATCCAATGGCTTCGCAATACATCTTCTGTGACCGTATGATCTGTTGCGATGGCTCGGAGGTGTCTGCCTGCTGTACCGATCATTCGCTCCCACACCCTTGAAGTGTGTGGGCATAAGGCGTGTGAAATTTCCATTCCACACCTTTTTTTCGCACTGAGTTGGTCACCTCAGAGCTCGCCAATGTGATCCTGGCTTCTCTAAGCTCTTTCTCTGCTCCTACAAAGTTACCACCATTGTCGGAATCCATCCTCCTAACAGCTCCATAATGACACATAAATCGTCTCAGAGCATTGATCAATGCATCTGCGGTTGCACTTTGTACCAACTCAAGTGCCACAGCTCTTGAGTTGTAGCAAATGAATATCAAACCATATCGTTTCTCCATATGGCGTTTCACCTTAACCATCAAAGGCCGAACATATCGGTTCCAGTGTAAGTGAATGGCGTCAAATATGGAGTGACCCGCTCTACCGGTTCATATGTTCATAGTACTTCATGCAGCATGATAAATGCTGAAAATAACATTTGAAGTTGTTCAGACTCAGAGGGCTTTGCGCAATATGAGAATGCCGAAAATAGCTGTTGAAACTGTTCAGAGGCCTTCATGCAGCATGATAAATGCTGAAAAGGGCTGTTGAAACTGCTAAAAGGCCTTCATGCAGCATGAAAAATACTGAAAAGAGCTGATAAAACTGTTCATAGTCCTTCATGCAGCATGATAAATGCTGAAAATAACATTTGAAGTTGTTCAGACTCAGAGGGCTTTGCGCAATATGAGAATGCCGAAAATAGCTGTTGAAACTGTTCAGAAGCCTTCATGCAGCATGATAAATGCTGAAAAGGGCTGTTGAAACTGCTAAAAGGCCTTCATGCAGCATGAGAAATACTGAAAAGAGCTGATAAAACTGTTCAGAGTCCTCAAGGCAGCATGATAAATGCTGAAAATAACATTTGAAGTTGTTCAGAGGACTTCGTGCACTTTGAGAATGCCGAAAATAGCTGTCGAATCTGTTCAGAGGCCTTCGTGCAGCAAGAGAAATGCTGAAAATAGCTGTTGAAACTGTTAAAAGCCCTCGTGCAGCATGAGAAATACTGAAAAGAGCTCATAAAACTGTTCAGAATCCTTCATGCAGCATGATAAATGCTGAAAAGAAAAGTTGAAATTGTTCCAGGGGCTTCGTGCACCATGATAAATGTTGGAAATAGCTGTTAGAACTGTTCAGAGACCTTCATGCAGCATGAGAAAGGCTGAAAAGAGGGCTTAGCTTATATAATTAATATTTTTTTCAGTATGAACCGATACCGAGTTTCAGATAATTTTTATAGTTGATCCAACGTATCAGATAATATCATTAATTCCAATTATTCTAATTCATCATAATATTTTTATAAAAATACTACCCTTAAATAAAATCATATAATGATGATCTATAATGATAATAATGGCTGTTGAAACTGCTAAAAGGCCTTCATGCAGCATGAAAAATACTGAAAAGAGCTGATAAAACTGTTCATAGTCCTTCATGCAGCATGATAAATGCTGAAAATAACATTTGAAGTTGTTCAGACTCAGAGGGCTTTGCGCAATATGAGAATGCCGAAAATAGCTGTTGAAACTGTTCAGAAGCCTTCATGCAGCATGATAAATGCTGAAAAGGGCTGTTGAAACTGCTAAAAGGCCTTCATGCAGCATGAGAAATACTGAAAAGAGCTGATAAAACTGTTCAGAGTCCTCAAGGCAGCATGATAAATGCTGAAAATAACATTTGAAGTTGTTCAGAGGACTTCGTGCACTTTGAGAATGCCGAAAATAGCTGTCGAATCTGTTCAGAGGCCTTCATGCAGCAAGAGAAATGCTGAAAATAGCTGTTGAAACTGTTAAAAGCCCTCGTGCAGCATGAGAAATACTGAAAAGAGCTCATAAAACTGTTCAGAATCCTTCATGCAGCATGATAAATGCTGAAAAGAAAAGTTGAAATTGTTCCAGGGGCTTCGTGCACCATGATAAATGTTGGAAATAGCTGTTAGAACTGTTCAGAGACCTTCATGCAGCATGAGAAAGGCTGAAAAGAGGGCTTAGCTTATATAATTAATATTTTTTCAGTATGAACCGATACCGAGTTTCAGATAATTTTTATAGTTGATCCAACGTATCAGATAATATCATTAATTCCAATTATTCTAATTCGTCATAATATTTTTATAAAAATACTACCCTTAAATAAAATCATATAATGATGATC
Organism: Nemertoderma westbladi; assembly: GCA_032718475.1. Lineage (NCBI taxonomy): Eukaryota > Metazoa > Xenacoelomorpha > Nemertodermatida > Nemertodermatidae > Nemertoderma > Nemertoderma westbladi. The sequence continues at coordinate 12,873 of JAUCBJ010003978.1, forward strand.
TATAATGATAATAATGGCTGATAAAACTGTTCATAGTCCTTCATACAGCATGATAAATGCTGAAAATAACATTTGAAGTTGTTCAGACTCAGAGCACTGCTCAGTGCCAGAGCATTGCTCTGGCACAGGGCCGAGCAAGTTACTAAAGTCCTTCGTAGCTGCAAAGGTCAAATTTCTTACCGGAAGTAATGAGCGCTCCTCCTTGCTGTGTTCCGCTTTGGAAAGAAGAGTATCTAAGGTTAGTTTTACTCTCGTCACTGGGATCGCTCTCTTACCATGCATGCTGCTTACAGTATACTGAGCAGTCTTACCTTGACTCATGTCCGTAACCACGTCGGCTACTTGTTCGTCGACATAACTATGCGATGACGCGGAGTCTAAGATAGCGTATATACGCTTGCTCCCTCGGGTTCCGGTAATCTTTATAGGAATCACGCTAAACCCTTTCAATTGGTTCTGTGTGCGGAGTGTTACCGATGGCTGTTCCTCCCCCGCATGCTACGTGCATGCGGGGGAGGAACAGCCATCGTCTTCCTCCTCGTCCTCGTCCGATGATCCCGATTGATCCATACAATCTGCGTAGAAAGTACGAATCTCTCGCGGCGCACGCTCCTTGTAAAGCGCGTCGCATCCCCCATCCCAAATTTACATCCCCCAATTTTGAATATTTCTCACCAAAAAGCATTTAATTATTTTGGTGTTGAATAATTGTTTTTGGTATGACTTTAATTGGTAGCCTATTTTTTATATCTTACAAACGTGGTGTTCTTAAATTTATTATTGCTACTATCAATTAATTAAAAAGTACAATAGTGTAAGTACTGTATGTAAATGATTAGTTAAGGTTTTCTATATTTTTTAATTAGCAAATTTTATTATCAATTTGAATATTAAAATGCCTACCCCTTGTTGATGTCTATTCAGAAACATCGCGGTAAAATACCGCGATGAAAATGGGTGGGGCTCCACCTTCTTATTCTCCGCATCCGAAATCGCTGGCAGGCGGATGTCCCCTTCGATCACCCATGTCTTCTTCAACCCCTGCCGGTAGCAAGGGCAGGCCGCCCCTTTTAATCCTCGGCACAAGTTGCCCCCACACACCTTCTTCAATATCATCTAAAAAATACAATATTTATAAATGAGATTTATTATTATTCATTATTTATTTTGATTATGTATATTGCTTATTGTTTAGGAAAGTCATTACTTTTTTTTTAATAAAAGCAATTCTGCTTAATTTGGTTATAAAAATATATGTAATAGAAATTGACAAACTTATCTACTACAATATTTATTATTATTAATCTTTATTTACAAATACGAAATAATATTAACAACAACACAAACCCCGGATAAAGTCAGTCTTGCGATTTCAAGGCAGAAACCCGCCAGTTCTGCAGATTTACTTATTTCATTCAACCGAGAGGGACGCTCAGGGTAAATGGGGGCGTCCCTTAGATGTATCGGACTAAGCCGGGATACTACCGCGGGAAGATGTGTTGTCTCCCCCCCACGGTACCCCGGCTCAAGGATGGCGATGAATGTACCCACGCCGATCCCGTTCTCGAAGAACCTCTCTGAATCAGCGTGGGTCGGGAATAGCATACTAAACGTCTCATTAGAACACATATCGCTAAAAATAATTATTAAAATATAATATTATGATGTAGTTAGTGTAAATTTAACTTTAGCAGGTAACCATATTTGTATTTTTAATAGGATTTAGTTTGAACAACACCAAATTAGTAATATAATGTATTAATATACATAAATTAAATTGATGATTGTTTTTTAATTCATGTTATTTTTGGTAGTAATGTCACATATTGCGAATATTGAAAAAAATATTAACATTAGTATCAGTAATAATAGTAATAATTTTTACTTACAGTAGGAAGGCCAGAGTATGGTATGAAGACGCCCTGGCCTTCTTCGCTGGCGACTGAGAAATTAGTGCCAGTTTATTTTTCTTTGCTGCACAGGTTACACTCATAATCATTGCCGCGATATGGTGGCCCTCCATGACCGGCGAGTTGTCTATGACGTCAGCAAGTGTCGCCCGCCGAGCGAATCGACCATGTACAATACCGTACTTCTCCATCTAAAATGATAAAACATAGTTTATTAGTTATGGGGGCGTTCATAAAGTATGTTGAAAACATTCAGTCCGCCGATTTTAGGGCATTCATTGTAATATAGGAAATATAGGTTTTCTTTTTGGAGTTATTACAGCCCTGGTGACTAAATGAGAAAACAAACAGGTTCTTTATTATCAATTAATTTCTGCCACTAGGGCCATCTTCAGGATATAAATCAAACAAAACAGACGGAAACCACACTGACTACATACAGTTGCTTATATTTACTTACATGTTACAATAAAAAAATACAAAAATAGGCCTAGGTAAGTAACAAAAAACCCGTAACCGTAACCAACTACACCACAGTGGTCATGTAGTACTGGTCTAGGTACCGGACCGGTACAGGACCCCGGGGTGGGGTGCTGCCCAATGGTCCCCTCCCTTGTAACTACGCGTAGTTTGTAGTTTTTAGGGCCTATCCTTCTTTATATTACATATACGTGACAGCAAATTGCCTAAACAGATCCATTCAAAACAATAGTAGCAAATAAACAACATTAAACAAACGTGCACCTTTATTAATGACACCCCAGGGAAAGAGACCCAAACACCTATACAGTATGTATTATTTCGTTATCAGTTCTATAACGTGTAATCCTAAACTAAAGAAATTATACTTATGCTGGCTGGTTATACCCAACACGTTCGTGGGGGCTATAGTAAATGAGCGTATTTCTAATGTACAAAAATACACAATAGGGCCTACAACCTGTGCGTAGTACAAGCCGCACCATAGTTACTAAATGTGACAACCTACGTATTATATCCGTAAAGATTTCCAAAATCGATTCCCACATTTAATAGTATTGGCACCAAATAAAAGAAAAATATAAGTATGTAAAATGAAGCATTCTTTACACTCATTGAGGAGCAAAACAACATAAAATAAATTAAATATCCCCTACGAATTTTTATATAATATGTTTAAAGAACTTAAACTGAAACCTTTAAAACTAAATTCTAATAGAAATATTTACAATACATAAAAATACATAGCAATATACAGTAAATAACTGAACCAGGAAGTATAATATCCGCACAAATTCCCTGCTTTCGGGTATTGAAGTTGAAAAATAGTTCACAAAAGATGGCCGCCCAGGAATGTAATCGTTGTCTCCTTACAAATTTAATTGTGATTAATATACTTCGAAAATACCAAACGCAGGTTAAAACAATCTTTGCTTAAACGCAAAATATAGTAAACGACCGTATTTTTACTGTACTTAGGCGACTTTAGGGCCTAAACAATCTGTACGTAGTACATGCTGCACAGATTTATAAATGTGACGTTTACCTACGCATTACACTATCTTTTACATCAAGTACTGTTCCACCGCATCCTCTTTATATTAACATATTAAATATTTTATATATAATTAAGCATATAAGCATATCCCAGTACCAGTAGCCCTATACCGCTAATTATATTGGTTGTCACTGCGTTGTTTTGTACCGGTACTGCAGTACCCTTTGCGGCCCCTATAGTCTGTCATCATGAATGTACGGTACAGTGTTAGGTAGATACACTTGCTGTCATAAATAAGCATATCCCAGTACCAGTAGCCAGTAGGCCTATACCGCTAATTATATTGGTTGTCACTGCATTGTTTTGTACCGGTACTGCAGTACCCTTTGTGGCCCTTATCGTCTGTCATCATGTATGTACGGTAGGTAGATACACCTGCTGTCATAAATAAGCATATCCCAGTACCGGTAGCCAGTAGGCATATACCGCTAATTATATTGGTTGTCACTGCGTTGTTTTGTGCTGGTACTGCAGTACCCTTTGCAGCAATGGATAAACCTGCAAAAAGCGCTAGGAAGAAATATTTTTGTCTCCGTGATTATGACGATGCTTTTGCTTTATTGGACCAAGTTGAAAGTGACACCGAAAGCTTTATTGATAACTTGATGAATGACTCAGACACTGAGTTTGTAGTGGAGAATGATCCTGGAATAAATCTAGGCCTACCGGTAGGGGTAAATGATGAGATTTATAACATTAGTCCTAATGAAGTCGAAGTACTGGTACCGGTAAATCCCATAGGTATATTTCCTGAGGCGAACATTCATGTCGTTGTTCCTGATCCTGATGTACCGGTAGTCGTACAACTGGATGTTTCTACCAGTAGCTCGGAATGTTTAAAGGATAAACGTAAACCGGAACGGAAGTGGGTCTGGAAGAAAAAAAGAATCCCTCTAAAAGTCAAACATGCTTATATGGTGAAGATGACGATGTGCTTCTGGATTTTGAGGACAATTGTACTCCCGTGGAGGTATTTTCTAATCTGCTAAGTTGGATAAACTTATTGAGTTGTTGGTCTGTGAAAGCAGGAAATATGCCGAACAATCAGGTCGAGTTTTTGAGATCAGTGCTGATGAAATGCGCACATTTATTGGAGTAAATTATATAATGTCAATATAAATAAGTTACCATCACTCAGGGATTACTGGTCCACAGATGAGTTTATTGGCAATAGTGGAATTAATAAAACAATGACACGCCCCAGATTTGAGGAAATACTTGCAAATTTGCAATTTGCTGATAACCTCATGTGTGAATTGGATGAAGATGGTAAAATGGTGGACCGGGGATATAAGATCCGACCCATCCTGGACCATGTAAACAACGCATTCGCCTGTGCCTTGTCTGGATGTTCTTCACAGTCAGTAGATGAACATATGGTTAAATTCAAGGGCCACTCGGCGATGAAACAATACATAAAGAACAAACCCATTAAATGGGGGTTCAAGTGTTGGCTACGTTCTGGCAGCAGGTCTGGGTACACATATGAAGTCCATCTTTACTTAGGTAAAAAATTGCTTCCTGATTATTTGTTAGGAGGAGTGGTCTTAAAATTAACAGAAAATATTCGAAATTCATTCACTAGAGTTTACTTCGACAACTTTTTTACTTCTGTTAACCTGGTTCAAACGCTATACGACAATGGAATATATTCCCTTGGAACTGTACGGTACTTTTATATGTAACTCATTTCATAATACGTGCCAGAATAGATTTGGACAGTTCGGTACTTTTATATGTAACTCATTTCATAATACGTGCCAGAATAGATTTGTACAGTTCGGTACTTATATATGCAACTCATTTCATAATACGTGCCGGAATAGATTTGGACAGTTCGGTACTTTTATATGTACTCATTTCATAATATGTACGGAATAGATTTGGACAGTTCAGTACTTTTATATCTAACTCATTTCATAATACGTGCCGGAATAGATTTGGACAGTTCGGTACTTATATATGCAACTCATTTCATAATACGTGCGGAATAGATTTGGACAGTTCGGTACTTTTATATGTAACTCATTTCATAATACGTGCCGGAATAGATTTGGACAGTTCGGTACTTATATATGCAACTCATTTCATAATTTGTGCTGGAATAGATTTGGACAGTTCGGTACTTTTATATGTAACTCATTTCATAATACGTGCGGAATAGATTTGGACAGTTCAGTACTTTTATATCTAACTCATTTCATAATACGTGCCGGAATAGATTTGGACAGTTCGGTACTTATATATGCAACTCATTTCATAATACGGCGTGCCAGAATAGATTTGGACAGTTCGGTACTTTTATATGTAACTCATTTCATAATACGTGTTGGAATAGATTTGGACAGTTCGGTACTTTTATATGCAACTCATTTCATAATACGTGCCGGAATAGATTTGGACAGTTCGGTACTTTTATATGTAACTCATTTCATAATACGTGCGGAATAGATTTGGACAGTTCGGTACTTATATATGCAACTCATTTCATAATATGTGCCGGAATAGATTTGGACAGTTCGGTACTTTTATTTGTAACTCATTTCATAATATGTCTGTAATAGATTTGGACAGTTCGGTACTTATAAATGCAACTTAATTCCTATATAATACGTGCCAGAATAGATTTGGACAGTTTGTTACTTTTATATGTAACTCATTTCATAATACGTGCGGGAATAGATTTGCACAGTTCGGTACTTTTATATGTAACTCATTTCATAATACGTGCCGGAATAGATTTGGACAGTTCGGTACTTTTATATGTAACTAATTTCATAATACGTGCCGGAATAGATTTGAAACTTCTGTCCTTTTTGCTACTCTCTATCCATGATCCTAGGTACTGGAAGTCGTCAACCTTCCTTAGTTGATTATTATCAATGGAATGTTTGTAAAGTTTCAATCAACATTAAAAGTCATGAAATCCCGCAAGTAACAACTGCCGTTATTCTCCCCAAGCACGCTCTACCAACCGCTGTTATTCTCCCTGAGCACGCACTACCAACCAACATTATTCTCCCCGAGCACGTTCTAACAACCACCCTGATTCTCCTTGAGAGTGCTCTAACAACTGCCAAGCGACTAATTGGGTTAATCAATTATCTATTATTATTACCGATCGTGGGGGCGGCCCTATAGCGTCACAATGGGCTGGATCCGTACGCGGGTTCAGTTGGCCATTATTAGAGGGGCCACCCACTGTCTGCGGGGCTCCCGCACCAAGTGGAGAAGCGCTCGGGGGCCGGATGATGGCGCAGGGCTGCCAGAAAGCTGGCAACCGGTGTAGTACTGTGGTACAATGTAGGTGTAAAATAATATATAAACATAAAAACAATCAATTCAATTTATATTTACTGTGTTTGGTGGTGGTGCAGTTTTAACTGTTTGTTGTTTAAGTTTTTAAATTTCCCGCGTTTATATTATTTTAATACTGATGTGATGATCTTCCAATCTAACTTAATATACTGTATTGGATTACCAAAAAAAAATTATCTATTATTACTGAGTATAATTACCAACCTACGGCTATAATAAACAATGTAGAGGGAGTCAGAGTGGTGAACTTTGTAAAGTGTGAAGTGTAGTGAGTTGCTCAGTGTGAGTGTTGCTTCAACTAAACTCTACATTTACCATTATGTCACAGATCTATTTTTGGAACGAAATTAAAAAGGAAAATATTTGGATTGCAACATTTCCTTCATCGTTCGGAAGCCCAAAGTTGCATACCACCATGCTCATTCCGCCAGTCCTCATCGCGACGACATCCGATCAGAGGCGATAATAATGGAGATTCGGGATCGGTTAACGCAGTCCACATTTCGGCGTCGCCTGTAGGTCAGTTCCTAGTAGATTCTGGTAGTGACTTCTCCATACTTCCCCAGATGTATGGGAAATATTTAAGCGATAAGCGGCCTTCAATGAATATAAATTTAACAGCCGCAAATTTGTCTAAAATCCCAACTTTTGGGGAAGGTTTATTGCGTTTTGAGTTGCCATGTTTAGGCAATAAAGAGTTCTCTTGGCGGTTTATTTTAGCAGAAGTTAGCCAACCTATTTTGGGTCTTGATTTTTTGCAAGCCCATAATATTAGTATCGATTGTAGATCCAAACAAATTTATGTGCAAGTAACTTCAGATAACGGTGTACAAAGTAGTAGTATCAATTCTATATCCAATTCTCAATGTTCAGCAGACAATTTCTGGTTTGAAACTGTCTTTAAATTAGGCAGTAAAACATTGGTTTTGTGTTTATTGACAGTATTATCCATATTGTTGAATTGTTTAACTAAACCCATATTTTCACGCGGTTTATTTGGTGTATGTTTCATATTATTAATGTTCAATGTGTTTGGTGTAGCACACGCAGTCTCCCATACAGTAGCTAACGGTATTTCTTCCGGTACCACAAACCTTACCTCGTCAATCGGTTTCCCACCCATGCAAAGTGGTAATATCTTATTGGTAAATGATAAAAACCGGTTAAATTCTTTGCTGGAACAGTACAGTATGGTATTTAAGGATAAACTAGCTAGTGAACCAGTGAGGCATTCGGTAGAGCACCACATTCAAACTAACTACAGGCCCTCCATGTTTTTCTCGTCCCCGTCGTTTATTTGGCAAAAAGTTAGTAGCTGCACAGGATGAGTTTGATTGGTTACTGAAACAGGGTGTAATATCTCGTGCAGAGTCGCCTTGGTCTACTCCATTGCATATAGCAGACAAACCAGGTGGAGGACATAGACCTTGTGGAGATTACCGTGCACTAAATAAACAGACCATACCAGACACATATCCGATGCCAAATATTGCTGACATTGCAAATCGTTTTAATGGATGTAAATTTTTTAGTAAAATAGACCTAAAGAAAGCTTTTCACCAAATACCCGTGGCAGAGGACGATATTGTCAAAACATCCATAGTGACACCGTTTGGACTTTTTAAATTTAATAGAATGCCTTTCGGTTTACGAAATGCGAGTCAAACCTTTCAGAGATTGATTGACATGACGTTAAGTGATTTGCCGTGCGCTGTAGGATACGTCGATGATGTGTTAATCGGTAGTCCCAATGAGGAACAGCACTATCGAGATCTGAAGTGCATCTTGGAGCGTTTAAAGGCAAAGGGATTAACAGCCAATAAAAGTAAATGTGCATTTCTGGTTTCTGAAGTGAAATTTTTAGGATATTTCATTTCGAATGATGGTATAAAACCAAACCCTGGTAAGCTAGAAGCTATTGACAAGTTTAACAAACCTGACAGCGTGTATTCTTTACGGAGATTTCTCGGTATGTGTGGTTTTTATCACCGATTTGTGCCTAATTTCTCTAAGATTGCAGCACCCCTTACAGACCTCACTCGAAACAAAAAGAAGAAAGATTCTTTAGAGTGGAATGAATCTGCAAATAATTCATTTATTGAAATGAAATCAGCATAAAAAGCAGCAGAAACTTTATCATTTCCAGTTCCCAATGCTAAACTTTCGTTAACCACAGATGCATCTAATGTTGCATTGGGCGCTGTAGTGCATCAAGAAGTTGATAATAATCTAGAACCACTGTGTTTCTATTCACGAAAACTAACATCTAGCGAGAGTAAAAATTCTGCCTTCGATAAGGAATTATTAGCTATTTATTCGGCGTTAAAGCACCATGAATGGCTTTTAGGTCAGGAGCTCACGATTTATACGGATCACAAACCCCTGCTAAGGTGTCTAGAAATGAAAAATCCCACACCGCAACAGGCTCGCTGGATATCCTATATATAGGAATTTAACGCACAGATAGAACACGTAGCTGGTGCAGAAAACATTGTAGCCGATGCACTGTCAAGGACATGTTCAGTTATTAACTTTGATAATGAAACTTATGTGGAGTTGGCAAAGGCACAGTTGGTTGATGAAAAGTTACAAAAATTCTTCACTCAAACAACTATCCCTTTGAAATGCATTGTTCAAGTATGAGACCATATTTACCTGAAAAATTTCGAAAGCAATTATTCCATAAATTTCACGATTTATCCCATCCCGGATTTAGAGCATCATTGAAATTAATTGCCGAACGATACATTTGGCCGAGTATGAACAAGGATGTGAAAGAATGGTCTCGAAATTGCCAAAATTGTCAAATTTCAAAAACGACACTACATACGAAAACACCGATTGGAAGCATTCCAACCGATGGCCGATTTGAAACAGTACATATTGATTTAGTCGGTCCGTTGCCACCATCCTGTGGTTATCGGTATTTGCTGACAATAATTGACCGTTTTACTAGATGGCCAGAGGTGGTGCCCATTAGGGATATAACAACAGATTCAGTAGCAAAAGGATTTCTTTTCCATTGGATTAGTCGATTAGCGGATAGTTACGGATAGAGGGTCACAGTTTGAGTCAGGACTGTGGAGTAGTTTGATGAAAGAATTGGGAATAAAACGGCGTCGGACTACTGCATATCACCCTGCATGTAATGGAGCCATAGAGAGGTTCCACAGACAGCTAAAGGCTTCCTTAAGGGCAAAGTGTAACTCATCTGGCTGGTTCAATGAACTGCCGTTAGTATTGTTAGGATTGCGCTCTGTAACCGGAATTCATAAATATTCTCCTGCTCAGTTAACATATGGAGCTGAGTTGTGTTTACCTGGAAGATTTTTTGAAGAAACTTCAGGGAATAATTCCCCGGATATTCCTAATTTTGTTGATAGGTTGTTCCGAAAAATGGATTCTTTTTCTCCACCAATCAGGAAACATTCTGGAAAGGACCATATTCCGAGCCAATTAAAAAACTCGTCGCATGTATGGATAAAAGATGCTATCAAAAGGTCATCACTTGCACCTTTGTACATGGGGCCTTATAAGGTTGTTTCGATGACTGACAAAACCGTGACAGTATTGCGTCATAACGTGGAACAAGTCATCTCTCTGGATAGAGTAAAGCCCGCGTGTATTTCTGGGGAAAATTTAAGTGTGTTAATCAAACCCATGAAACGTGTGCGATTTAATTTACTAATAAACGTGTTTGAAAAACGTTAATTAAGATGTTATTTGTATTATAATAATACTTAATTTCGACTCCTTATATAATTATAATAGTTGTGTGTATCAATTAACATTTGTTTTTGTGCTTTTGACTTACGTTAATAATATATTTGTATTATAATGCGTAATTACTAATTTCATAATGTAACCTTTAGGATACAAAAAAATTTTGTGTATATAGTAGTATTAGTTTATATTAGTATTAGTAGTACATGTAATAATGTGTGCACTATAATTAACATTTATTTTTTGTGAACTACTGCGCTCCGCTTATTTTTGGAGGGTGTAGTGTAAAGTAGCCTGATTTAATACTACCTTGGATATTGATCCATATACATATATAACACTGACTGCAGTACTGTAGTGTGCAGACATTTTTTGAGTTCTATATTCAACTACCGGTACCTAAATATAATACGGAACACAGAATTACAAAGGTTAAATAAAAATATACAAAGATACATTTGGTGACTGTTTTCAGCAGTATCAATATAGATACTTACAAGGAGCCCGGGGGAAGAAGCCTATTAAAAGACTATTACAAATAAACCTTGTCGGTCAGCAGTAAGTAAACTAAACAATTGTCTAAACTACAGTATAAGGCGTGCGTGGGGCTAGCTGACTTTGTGGCTCGTCCCACATAATAAAAAATGAAACTTTGCAATGACAACACACCCGGTTCTTTTAAATTTGCCAATTTGCCAAAAATGCCAATGTAGTAATGGTATTAAAATATAATTAAATTAATTTACACTATTAATGCTTCAGCTAAAAAATGATGCTAATCGTATGCAATAAAAAAAATAAGAATAATATTTTTAAGAACATTCTACATATATCCTATACAAAATAATCAGCCCAATGATTCGTGGAATAATAATATAATTCATTTTATTTTGTTTATTGACAACTCAACTATTTTCTGTCTATCCCTGAGAGCTGATAAAGGATGTGTAGACGCAGCCAGCAGCAGGAGGGGTGTAGTCAAGAAATTCTGCCTTGATGGAATTTTTTCTATCTCAGGCAGCCCTAAACTCAATCATTCATACACAGCTAGCTGCTGCAGCAGTTCAGGCAGGAGTTGTTACTTGCTTTTACCATTGCTTTTAATTTCGCGACAAAATAATTTCAAAAAAACGAAATATATCGAATACCACACATTGAATTGATCTGATATTTTGTAACGCGATTATGAACCACCAAAGCAATTTACTTGTAAAATTTCAACAAAATCGCCAGGCAGGAAGTGCCTGATCCTAGATAATTATCAGTCAGTCAGTGTATATATCCTGAGATTTTTACAGTAATGTATCCCTGAGATTCTTACAGTAAGTATCCCGCCTGTCGAGCGGGCTCCTAATTAAAATCTAAATAAAAATCCGGGGCGGGATCCTGTCCTGTCCCCCTTATCCTCACCAGAGCAACAGGGGCCGGGCTCTGAACGAAACCACCACTAGAGCAACAGGGGCTCTGAACGAAACTTCGTCCATCGAAGATTCTTCCATCGTGAAATACCGGTTAAGCGAAATAGTAAAATGTACTACTATCAAATTATAGTATTCTAGAGTAGTAAATAACCAATGGAGGACATCAGCGGACTAAAAGTACAATAATTTAATTGGTACATTATAACAACTCCCGTCCCTCTGCATAAATAATAAAAATGCCTGAAAGTGCGAGTTTATAGCTTTGAAAACCAGTATTTATTTTGCCTCCGACAGGAGGCAAATACTCCGACAAGATAAATTTGATATAAGTAATCGTCCTTCCAATGTTTATTCATGAATTGTTGTTCATTAATTTAGCCTCGTTAGTTATTAACAATTCGAAACAGTAACACAAAAGTCTAAATTAAGCCATTTTTTCTTTTTGGTTGAAGTTCCTTTTTAATTCAGTATCTAGTTTGTTTCGCTCTAATTCTTTCTCCAGCCGCGACATCGAAACTAGATTTCTCCTCTTCTTCACAAATTTTCTTTTTTTAATTTTTTTTGTCTATTAGAATTCGGTTTTTCAATCATTCGTTTGTCATCTCCGACATTTTCTTTCTTTAGTTCTTTTTCCTCACTCCCGTTTCCCCCATTAAAGGATATTGGGCCAGTAAACGTAGCGTTGTAGAAAGTCCCCATTATTATAAAATTATATATTTATTATAGCATACAACTACAATACAATATTTAGGTTCAGTACCGGTATCCTATTTTATTTATTAATTATATAATTTATAAATAAAAGTCTTAAGTACATAAATTATCGTTAAAATATATGGTAATAAATTACTGTATGTGTACTTCCTCGTCGTTTGTATTAGTTTTTTTGGAAAGTAGAAATGTGTAAAGCTGAGAATTGGTACCTATTGAGCTAGAGTAATTTATGCTAAATACCGTATGAAAAATATCAAACATTTTATTGTAAGCTTACTCAGTAAATAAATGGCCCACGATTACTAATACTACGTCTGGTAGATTCTTAATAAAGTGTTTAATGAATAATACTACATTGGGTTGGTTGAGTTGTGTGAAACATCAGGGCGACCTCGTTATTTGAATAGTACATGATTGATAATTTACATTTTTGATTATGTTATGTTGTAATTAGTAAGTGTATAAATTAGAACAGGTTTTACTAAGTTAAGAGGTTCATTCAATTTCTTATTAAACAATTACGCTAAAGGCATTTAGTATTATGGCTCAATTTGCCCTCACTCCCACTACCTATTATGTATGTATATTATTGACTTGATTATGAAATTTCGCCGTGGTGGACGTTTATGTACCGCAGATAAATTCTATTTCAACAGTTCCCCGGTGTCTATTGTTAATTCCTACCAATATCTTGGCGTGACCTTTCAAAGTTCATTAACCTTTACAAAACATATAACAAAAATTATGTGTAAAGCCCTATCAGCGATATACTCAATCAACAAACCAAACATTTTATCACTCCAGACCGCAATAAAACTGTTCAAACTCAAAATAAGCCCAATTATTGTACTTTACGGTTTCCGTGAGATTTGGCCGTTTCTATCTGTCACCAACATGGTCACACTCGATAAAATTAAAGCCGCCTACCTTAAGAAAGTATGGTGTCTACACAAATCTACCTCAAATCGTCTCGTCACAGCTATCTGCAACGAAAACACCTTGATATCTGAATTTGTTCAGCTCCTAAATCTACCTCACACACCCGTATACAAGCAATACCTGATTCTCATAAACGGAAAAATACAAGAGATTAATCCCCAATTTTGGAACTCACTGGCATTTACAAACCCCAGATGGCAGGACCCAAACTACACCAACCGACATATAATAACCCGCTTCAGCACTAACGGCTTCCACTACAAGATTTGCAATAACTCGAGTTACCATGAGGCGCAAGACAGCTGTATATGTTCACTGTGCAGGGGGGCGGCCACATTATACCATCTGCTCGAATGCCCTGCAAATCTCCGACCTTTGTGTTCCTGGGCAAGGTCCTAACTCTTCAAATAATTTTACCGTTTATTTATTTATTAAAGTAATTATGTTTTTATTGTAAATTTGAATTTGATCTAATTTTAATTAATGACCATATCGCCTATTTGCCATATCGCCTATTGGCGTAATAATAAATAATAATATATTATTGACTTAGAATAGATGGAATACAGTACATTAATGCAAAAATATCAGAAATATCAGAAATTTGGAAAAAAATGTGAATGACACAACTACTATATGTAATCGACCTTTTATTTCAGACAGACAGCTCTAAGTTCACCCCTAGAATTTAAGTTAACCCATAGGATCTAAGTTCACGCTTAGGATCTAAGTTCGCCCCAAGGTAGTTAATACAGTCCTCGTTTCCATTACAAGTCTCACTGTGATCGCATGTATGTCTTGTCACAACAATACTGTATATAACCTACAACATTCCCCCTAACGGTACAGTTTAAATGATATACATTAAATTTGTTAAACATTGTCAATTAGGAGTAGTTCAATACAGTACTCGTTTCCTTTACAAGCCTCGCTGTGCTCGTCCTGTAAATATTGTCTCAACAATAGTATACTCGTGAGTCTACAAAAGTTCCCCTACCGGTACTATATCTTTCAATGTGCTAAACATGATGGGTATATGACTATAGTTTGGGTAGTACTCGTCTCCTTTACGAAACTCTTTGCGCTCATCCTCTTTGTCCGGTTACCATTATATATATAGCCTACCATATTACCCTATCGTTAAGGATCAAAATGATATATCGTTCAATGCGCTAAACCGGGACCTTTTGAAGGAATAAGCTCACAAAGCCAAGTGAAATATTATGTTTGTTTCTTTCCATAGTTAAATTCATATACAGTAATACAGCAGCAACATTTTATTATAAAGACTGTCAGTGTTTTTTGGTTCTCTAGCGGATAGCAGGATAGTTTTTGTCTCGTGGTTGGGTGACCGAGCGATTTAAGGCGCTGGTTTAAGGCACCGGTCTCAATTTGGCGTGGGTTTGAATCGTACCATAACGAAGTAGATTATTGCATAAACGTTTTTATTAATTTTCGATTCAGTATTTGTTTTTAATAATTAATAGCTATAAACTATAAAAAAATACTACCCTTTTAACATTTATATTTGTCTATCGATGGTCTTCTTATCAGCCAGCTTGTGGGCTTTCTAGTCAACCAATCAATAAGTATACGTCGATGTAGCTCTACATTGCATTTTATATACTGTAGCTTGGTATAGGTCGGTAAAGAATCTTTAAGATCGTCTAGGATATAAGTTCACGTCGTTTCCAGGATCTAAGTTCACGTCGTTTCCAGGATCTAAGTTCAATTCCAGGATCTAAATTCGTGTTTAGGATCTAAGTTCGCTTCCAGGATCTAAGTTCAGATCCTGGTTCTAAGTTCGCTTCCAGGATCTAAGTTCGCTTCCAGGATCTAAGTTCGCTTCCAAGATCTAAGTTCGCTTCCAGGATCTAAAAGTTCGCTTCCAAGATCTAAGTTCGCTTCCAGGATCTAAGTTCGCTTCCAAGATCTAAGTTCACTTCCAGGATCTAAATTCGTGTTTAGGATCTAAGTTCGCTTCCAGGATCTAAGTTCAGATCCTGGTTCTAAGTTCGCTTCCAGGATCTAACTTCGCTTCCAGGATCTAAGTTCGCTTCCAGGATCTAAGTTCGCTTCCAAGATCTAAGTTCGCTTCCAGGATCTAAGTTCGCTTCCAAGATCTAAGTTCGCTTCCAAGATCTAAGTTCGCTTCCAGGATCTAAGTTCGCTTCCAGGATCTAAGCTCAGATATTGGTTCTAAGTTCACTTCCAGGATCTAAATTCGTGTTTAGGATCTAAGTTCGCTTCCAGGATCTAAGTTCAGATCCTGGTTCTAAGTTCGCTTCCAGGATCTAAGTTCACTTCCAAGATCTAAGTTCGCTTCCAAGATCTAAGTTCGCTTCCAGGATCTAAGTTCGCTTCCAGGATCTAAGCTCAGATATTGGTTCTAAGTTCACTTTCAGGATCTAAGTTCGCTTCCAGGATCTAAGTTCGCTTCCAGGATCTAAGTTCGCTTCCAGGATCTAAGTTCGCTTCCAGGATCTAAGTTCACTTCCAGGATCTAAGTTCGCCTCCAGGATCTATGTAAGTTCAGATCTTGGTTCGTTCACTTCCAGGATCTAAGTTCGCTTCCAGGATCTAAGTTCGCTTCCAGAATCTAAGTTCGCTTCCAGGATCTAAGTTCGCTTCCAGGATCTAAGTTCGCCTCCAGGATCTAAGTTCAGATCTTGGTTCGTTCACTTCCAGGATCTACCCAGTGAAAAATGCGCATGCGTATCGCGAGTGATTTTAAAGCGTCATGCGTTTTTATTGCGGCTCAATAAATAGCGATAAAACTCTTGTGATTCGCATGTGAATCACATGTAAAATAGGGAAGCGATTCCACGCATGCGATTCACAACTTATTTTACGCATGTGATTCCATGCATGAAAATCGCATGCGAATCACACCTCATTTAACGCTTATTTTACGCATGTTTTACACCATGAGAATATCATGCGTTAATTCCCATATGAATCGCATGTTTATAATTACACTAAAGATTATTAATTAAAATAAAGTTGCCTATCAAGAAATAAATAGTTTTAAAATATAAAATTGATGAATACGAATTATCTAATATGGCTGTCGAATACAGAGATTATATTAATATATTTTATAGAATAGAAAATTATAGGGAATAGTTAAAAGTGTATCATGGTTATTCTAATCTATTTGTATTATCCTCTATATAACCAACCATTTCTAGTATTTATTCATACAGCATGTCTAATCGTCACCTTCAAGGCAGAACCCCCTAAGTCGATTTTTGTAGTTCCGAGATAATCGATAAAAACTGTTTATTTTTTAGAGAGATGCCTCAGTTTACTTGTTATTGTGTTTTTTGATAACTAAATATATATAGAATTCATATAATTAAACTTTCAATATGATTTAGAATTACCTTTGAAACATATTGCGGTTTTTTTGTAAAAATTCGGACTTATGGTGTTTTGCCAAAACAAAGGGGAACACCGTTTTCTGGTATTATCCCGTAACTATACGATAGTTGAGGGGTATTGCCTAGAAAACAAGGTATCCTCAATTTGGCAAAACACCATAAGTCCGAATTTTTACAAAAAACACGCAAAATATATCAAATAATAGCCAAGGCGTATCGTACGTCCTTAATAATTTAGTGCGCAATTAATTTAATACATGTGCGCATTTGTTATTAGCTAAAACGTGCTATCTAACATGTTAACTAGCACATGAGCAGGTGTTAGTATTACCTGTGAACGCAATAATAACAAATAATCACATACAATACAGCTAACACACTTGCGCACATGTTGGAAATTTTTGAATTCAAAATCAAAGAGCTCCATAAGTTTTTGATATTTTGGAATTAATTGCTTCTAAAATATTTACGGGACTGTAGTTAGAATCATGTATCAATAAAAATTGAACAAAATGTAGCCAAATGCAGAACTATAAGAACAAAATTTAGATTCAAGAAAGCGGAACTCTAAGTACAAAATATAGCCATGGGTGGTACTCTACAGTAAGAACAAAGTCTAGCTACAGGGTTACAGCTACGTTAAAGTAAAGTTCACTTCAGTACGTCATGACGAATAATTAAAGACCTGTTTTTTCTACAGTACGTGGTAACATTTTGAGCAACTCTATCAGCAACTTAGTGAGCATGTCAGGTTGCCGATCAAGTTGCTCTATATAAACGCGAAGTTTGTTGCTGTAAAATATGCCTCATATAACGGAGACTAAAAGTTAATGTTACTCAAATTAAGTTGCTTGTTACTGACCAAGTTATCCAAAACGTCCTGAACCCCATAGCAACTTGGAGACAAACATTAAATGAGGGACAGATATTTATCAGCGCCACAAACATTAGTGTGGGACAAACATTAATCAGGGTGACAAACATTAATGTGGGACATAAACATTGATGTAGGACACAAACAATAATGTGGGACATAAACATTGATATAGGACACAAACATTAATGTGGAACACAAACATTAATGAGGGACACAAACATTAATGAGGGACACAAACATTAATGAGGAACACAAATATTAATGAGGGACACAAACATTAATGAAGGACACAACATTAATGAGGGACACAAACATTAATTGAGGGACACTAACATTAATGAGGTACACAAATATTAATGAGGGACACAAACATTAATGAGCGACACAAACATTAATGAGGGACACAAACAATAAACGAGGGACAGATATCAATCAAGGGCACAAACATTAATGAGGGACACAAACATTAATGAGGGACACAAACATTAATGAGGGACACAAACATTAATGAGGGACACAAACATTAATGAAGAACACAAATATTAATGAGGGACACAAACATTAATGAGGGACGCAACATTAATGAGGGACACAAACATTAATGAGATACACAAACATTAATGAGGGACACAAACAATAAACGAGGGACAGATATCAATCAAGGGCACAAACATTAATGAGATACACAATCATTAATGAGGGACACAACATTAATGAGGGAAACAAACATTAATGAGATACACAAACATTAATGAGGGACACAACATTAATGAGGGACACAAACATTAATGAGATACACATACATTAATGAGGGACACAAACATTAATGAGGGACACAAACATTAATGAGATACACAAACATTAATGAGGGACACAAACATTAATGAGAGACACAAACATTAATGAGATACACAAACATTAATGAGGGACACAAACAATAAACGAGGGACAGATATCAATCAAGGGCACAAACATTAATCATGGGCACTATCGCCCTTCGCACTTAGTATGATTCATGTTACCACTCATACATACATACACACATACAATATATTACAGTATTACAATTCTCATTACTGTCAAGCAATAAAATAACAACAATAAATAATAACATATTAATCTGACCAAACCAATAAACTATGTTATTGCCAATTGAAGGAAAGGATCAGGTTACAGAGATGGTTTTTCTAACCAAAACAATAAACGATGTTGTTACTAAAAAGGGAAGGAGTAGGAGTAAAAAAATGATGAACATGAGGGGGAGACAGGAATGGGGGGGGGGGGGGGGGTAACATGAATGGTGGTTGTAGGAGGTAAATTGAAAATATGGGGGTATACCAGCCGGGGGGGGGGGGGGGGGGTAGCAGAAAACAGGCAGCTGAACAACGTAACCGAACGTCGCTTTCAATTAATTTCCATCTAATTAGGAAGATGGAATGTATACGAAACGGCGGTACTTTGATCGAAGCTCACGTTCCCATGGTAGTATTTTTTCCAGTTAATCACTTAATATCTAATCGTCTGATGGCAAGCATCACCATCGCTCATATTAATATCCATTGGCAACCATGGACCCCTGCCCTATTAATGTTTTGTGTCCCTCATTAATGTTTGCGTCCCTCAATAATGTTTGTGTCCCTAATTAATATACAAACCAGTATATAAATGATAAATTACGGGGTTTTGCCAGGCTATTGTTTCTGATTTAAGGGGTTTTACAGGTTGTTATTTCTGATTTAAGGGGTTTTGCCAGGTGGACTGAATTTCATATACTTGAATTTACGGTGTTTTGCAAGCCAATTATTGACTTGGGGGGTTCTGCCTCGAAGTGGGCATAAGTTACGGGGAACTGTCTTTGGCTTATAACTCAAAAATGGCTGGTAGAAAAGCTTCGGGGTTCTGCCAGACGAAAAAGCCGATATCGAATTACCCAAAAAGTCAAAAACATGAAAATCGAAAAAAATCGACTTAGGGGGTTCTGCCTTGAAGGTGACGTAATGTTCTAAGTCTAGAGAGTGTAATGTAATGTAATGTAATGTAATGTAAGGTAAGTACAGTAGGCAGATGATACGGAAGCCCATAGTATCAAACAGTAGTGGAATAATCAACTACTGTATCATATTTTCTGTCACAAAGGTCTCAATATATTACACAAAACTCACAACCAGTAGATTTTTGCAATATTTATGCGCCATGACGCTTGAAAGTCGCAAGTGAATCGCATGCGAGTTTTATGCGACTGAACGCAAGTTGTTGTGATTTTTATGCGACTTAACGCAAGTTGTTGCGATATTTATGTGACATAACTCAAGTAAATCGCTTGCGTAAAGGTCGGGCCATAACTCTTGGGAATCACTTGAGATACGCCTGCGTTGCACGCTTGCGATACGCTTGCGCACTTTTCACTGGGTAAGTTCGCTTCCAGGATCTAAGTTCGCTTCCAGGATCTAAGTTCGCTTCCAGGATCTAAGTTCACTTCCAGGATCTAAGTTCGCCCCCAGGATCTATGTAAGTTCAGATCTTGGTTCGTTCACTTCCAGGATCTAAGTTCGCTTCCAGGATCTAAGTTCGCTTCCAGAATCTAAGTTCGCTTCCAGGATCTAAGTTCGCTTCCAGGATCTAAGTTCGCCTCCAGGATCTAAGTTCAGATCTTGGTTCGTTCACTTCCAGGATCTAAGTTCGCTTCCAGGATCTAAGTTCGCCTCCAGGATCTAAGTTCGCTTCCAGGATCTAAGATCGCTTCCAGGATCTAAGTTCGCCTCCAGGATCTAAGTTCAGATCTTGGTTCTAAGTTCACTTCCAGGATCTAAGTTCGCTTCCAGGATCTAAGCTCAGATATTGGTTCTAAGTTCACTTTCAGGATCTAAGTTCGCTTCCAGGATCTAAGTTCGCTTCCAGGATCTAAGTTCGCTTCCAGGATCTAAGTTCGCTTCTAGGATCTAAGTTCACTTCCAGGATCTAAGTTCGCTTCCAGGTTCTAAGTTCAGATCTTGGTTCGTTCACTTCCAGGATCTAAGTTCGCTTCCAGGATCTAAGTTCGCTTCCAGAATCTAAGTTCGCTTCCAGGATCTAAGTTCGCTTCCAGGATCTAAGTTCGACTCCAGGATCTAAGTTCAGATCTTGGTTCGTTCACTTCCAGGATCTAAGTTCGCTTCCAGGATCTAAGTTCACCTCCAGGATCTAAGTTCAGATCTTGGTTCTAAGTTCACTTCCAGGATCTAAGTTCGCTTCCAAGATCTAAGTTCAGATCTTGGTTCTAAGTTCACTTCCAGGATCTAAGTTCGCTTCCAGGATCTAAGTTCGCTTCCAGGATCTAAGTTCGCTTCCAGGATCAAAGTTCGCCTCCAGGATCTATGTAAGTTCAGATCTTGGTTCGTTCACTCCCAGGATCTAAGTTCGCTTCCAGGATCTAAGTTCGCCTCCGGGATCTAAGTTCGCTTCCAGGATATAAGCTCAGATATTGGTTCTAAGTTCACTTTCAGGATCAAAGTTCGCTTCCAGGATCTAAGTTCGCTTCCAGGATCTAAGTTCGCCTCCAGGATCTAAGTTCGCTTCCAGGATCTAAGTTCAGATCTTGGTTCGTTCACTTCCAGGATCTAAGTTCGCTTCCAGGATCTAAGTTCGCCTCCGCTCCCGGATCTAAGTTCGCTTCCAGGATCTAAGTTCGCCTCCAGGATCTATGTAAGTTCATATCTTGGTTCGTTCACTTCCAGGATCTAAGTTCGCTTCCAGGATCTAAGTTCGCTTCCAGAATCTAAGTTCGCTTCCAGGATCTAAGTTCGCGTCCAGGATCTAAGTTCGCCTCCAGGATCTAAGTTCGCCTCCAGGATCTAAGTTCAGATCTTGGTTCGTTCACTTCCAGGATCTAAGTTCGCTTCCAGAATCTAAGTTCGCTTCCAGGATCTAAGTTCGCTTCCAGGATCTAAGTTCGCCTCCAGGATCTATGTAAGTTCAGATCTTGGTTCGTTCACTTCCAGGATCTAAGTTCGCTTCCAGGATCTAAGTTCGCTTCCAGAATCTAAGTTCGCTTCCAGGATCTAAGTTCGCCTCCAGGATCTAAGTTCAGATCTTGGTTCGTTCACTTCCAGGATCTAAGTTCGCTTCCAGGATCTAAGTTCGCCTCCAGGATCTAAGTTCAGATCTTGGTTCGTTCACTTCCAGGATCTAAGTTCGCTTCCAGGATCTAAGTTCGCCTCCAGGATCTAAGTTCAGATCTTGGTTCGTTCACTTCCAGGATCTAAGTTCACTTCCAGGATCTAAGTTCGCTTCCAGGATCTAAGTTCGCCTCCAGGATCTATGTAAGTTCAGATCTTGGTTCGTTCACTTCCAGGATCTAAGTTCGCTTCCAGGATCTAAGTTCGCTTCCAGAATCTAAGTTCAC
Organism: Nemertoderma westbladi; assembly: GCA_032718475.1. Classification (NCBI taxonomy): domain Eukaryota; kingdom Metazoa; phylum Xenacoelomorpha; order Nemertodermatida; family Nemertodermatidae; genus Nemertoderma; species Nemertoderma westbladi. Next base: position 35,076 of record JAUCBJ010003978.1, read on the forward strand.
TTCAAGGATATAAGTTCGCCTCCAGGATCTATGTAAGTTCAGATCTTGGTTCGTTCACTTCCAGGATCTAAGTTCGCTTCCAGGATCTAAGTTCGCTTCCAGAATCTAAGTTCGCTTCCAGGATCTAAGTTCGCTTCCAGGATCTAAGCTCGCCTCCAGGATCTAAGTTCAGATCTTGGTTCGTTCACTTCCAGGATCTAAGTTCGCTTCCAGGATCTAAGTTCGCTTCCAGAATCTAAGTTCGCTTCCAGAATCTAAGTTCGCTTCCAGGATCTAAGTTCACTTCCAGGATCTAAGTTCGCTTCCAGGATCTAAGTTCGCTTCCAGGATCTAAGTTCGCTTGTAGGATCTAAGTTCGCTTCCAGGATCTAAGTTCGCTTCCAGGATCTAAGTTCGCTTCCAGGATCTAAGTTCACTTCCAGGATCTAAGTTCGCTTCCAGGATCTAAGTTCGCCTCCGGGATCTAAGTTCGCTTCCAGAATCTAAGTTCGCTTCCAGGATCTAAGTTCGCTTCCAGGATCTAAGTTCGCCTCCAGGATCTATGTAAGTTCAGATCTTGGTTCGTTCACTTCCAGGATCTAAGTTCACTTCCAGGATCTAAGTTCGCTTCCAAGATCTAAGTTCGCTTCCAGGATCTAAGTTCGCTTCCAGGATCTAAGTTCGCTTCCAGGATCTAAGTTCGCTTCCAGGATCTAAGTTCAGATCTTGGTTCGTTCACTTCCAGGATCTAAGTTCACTTCCAGGATCTAAGTTCACTTCCAGGATATAAATTAATATCATGGATCTAAGTTCGTGTTTAGGATCTAAGTTCGCTTCCAGGATCTAAGTTCAGATATAGGATCTACGTTTGCTTCCAGGATCTAAGTTCATATCTAGGTTCTAAGTTCACATCTAGGATCTATGTTCATGTTCCTTTCGGATCTAAGTTCATATTTAGGATCTAAGTTCGCTTCCAGGATCTAAGTTCACATCTATGGTGTATGTTCACGTTGCTTTTGGATCTAAGTTAGTATCTAGGATATTAGTTCGCTTCCAGGATCTAAGTTCATATGCAGGATCTAAGTTCGCTTCCACCATCTAAGTTCGGATCTAGGTTTTAAGTTCGCTTCCAGGATCTAAGTTCAAATCTAGGATCTAAGTTTGCATTCAGGAAGTTCGTATCTAGGATATAAGTTTGCTTCCAGGATCTAAGTTTGGATCTAGGATCTAATTTCACACACTTCCAGGAACTAAGTTCGCTTCCAGGATCTAACTTGATGTTAAGGTGATCTGTGACTGACAGACAGAAACAAGGTTTCAATAGTGCATCTCTTATCTAAGCTTGATAACTTCGTGGTTCGCCCCACTCCACTACACTGCCCTGGCTTGGATCCACATAATTAATGTACAAATCATCTCCAATTGCATTAATTGCAATATAATTCATTTAACCGGAATTTATCGCCAGATTTATTAAAATAGAGGTTCAGTAATCCAGTAAAATAATATCATAATAAAATATACAAATATACGCGAATAATTATTATTACAGACACAAATCAATATTATTATATTACCATATAAAAATATATGTAGAAAATAAATACACACAATTAATTAATTATGCACAATATACAGGGAGAAATAGCCGTACTGTGGCAGCCCCACATAGCCCTGCAAACATTTTACGTTAATTACGCTAATCTAACGTTAGACTTTAGTCTGTTTTAGGTTAGAAAAATAAAGTTATAAAAATAACTTAGAACAAACGTTTTCTAACGTCTTATAATCGTTTAAAAACTACATGTCTAAAATCAACTAAACCCAAACGTTAAACCGACGTTCAATTTTATCATCGATTTTTAACGTTATTTTGAAACGTCTGAGATTGGTTAAATTTAATCATGAACAAAAATGACTAAACACAAACGTTAAACAGACGTTGAATTTTAACATCAATTTTTAACGTTATTTTGAAACGTCTGACATTGGTTAAATTTAATCATGAACAAAAATGACTAAACACAAACGTTAAACAGACGTTGAATTTTAACATCAATTTTTAACGTTATTTTGAAACGTCTGACATTGGTTAAATTTAATCATGAACAAAAATGACTAAACACAAACGTTAAACAGACGTTGAATTTTAACATCAATTTTTAACGTTATTTTTAAACGTCTGACATTGGTTAAATTTAATCATGAACAAAAATGACTAAACACAAACGTTAAACAGACGTTGAATTTTAACATCAATTTTTAACGTTATTTTGAAACGTCTGATGTTGGTTAAATTTAATCATGTACTGTACAAAAATCACTAAACCCAAACGTTAAACAAACGTTGAATTTTAACATCGATTTTGAACGTTATTTTGAAACGTCAGACATTGGTTAAATTTAATCATGAACATAAATCACTAAACCCAATATTAAACAAACGTTGAAATTTAACATCGATTTTTAATGTTAATTTAAAACGTCTGACATTGGTTAAATAGAATCATTCTTGTATTAGAAAATTGTAATTTAATTTAGTCACGTTAATATTTATTGCACCAGGTCCCCCGGAATATAGTGTTGTAATTCAGTGTCATGCAACTATCACTCAAGTTGTACCTTGTGGTCTTACTTTTGTACCTGGGGGGGAGGGGGTGTGGTCTTACTTTTTTCCCTGGGGGGGTCTTAATACTTTTGTACTAGGGGGTCTTACTTTTGTTCCAGGGGAGTCTTACCTTTGTACCTGGGCCACGTGGGTCTTACGTTTGTACCTGGGGGCCTTACATTTGTACCAGGGGATCTTACTTTTGTACCAGAGGGTCTTACTTTTGTACCTTGGGGGGGGGGGGTCTTACGTTTGTACCTGGGGGGTCTTACTTTTGTACCTGGGGTGGGTCTTACGTTTGTACCTGGGGGCCTTACGTTTGTACCAGGGGGTCTTACTTTTGTACCAGGGGGATTTACTTTTGTACCTTGGGGGGGGGGGGGGTCTTACGTTTGTACCTGGGGGGTCTTACTTTTGTACCTGGGGGATCGTACATTGTACCAGGGCGGGGAAGGGGGGGTCTTACTTTTGTAGGGTCTTTGGTCTTAAGGTGTTGGGTCTTAGGTCTTTATTTTGTACTCCCATAATATAACTACTGTAACTGCAATATTAATTAGTTTACATGTTCTTCAATATATTATTGTGATGTGGATGTGCAATATTATTGAATTTATAACGATGCAATATTGAATATTTCTTTCAATTTTGGTATTATTTTTTTATACTGTAGTTTTGTTTATTTCTCATATTTTTGTTTATTGAAGTTTATTTAGTCAATACTAGGGCTCAACAGAAGCTTCGGCTTCGGTTCGGTTCGGGCCGAAGTTTGGCAATTTCGGTTCAGTTCGGCTTCTGCAATTGATACTGCAGAAGCCCGGAGCAGACTTTGCTAAATATTCCAAGTATTACATTGACTGATTTACTGATTTAGCTAAGACCAGAAGACAGTAAGACTAATCAATCTGTCCATCGTTGTACTAATTAATTTTGGAGTGTAAACGTTAAGCAGACACTGGTGCAGAGCAGACAGTGGTGCAGACAGTGATGCATACAGTGGTGCAGACACCTGGTGCAGACAGTGGTGCACGCACTGGTGCAGACAGTGGTGCAGACACCTGGTGCAGACAGTTGTGCAGACACTGGCAGGCTGGTGCAGACAGTGGTGCTGACACTGGTGCAGACAGTGGTGCAGGCAGTGGCAGTGGTGCAGACCCGGGTGCAGACAGTGGTGCATACACTGGTGCAGACAGTGGTGCAGACAGTGGTGCAGACACTGGTGCAGGCACCTTTTGCAGACTGGTGCAGTCTGCACTTAATTATTTTCGTACACACCTCTTATAATTATTTGTAATCAGGGCACATTCACCCGCACGCACCTCGACTTGTACTACATACGTCCTGGTCCTCCCTATTTCATGTAGAACCTTTCAGTAGTTACTCGCGTATTTGTAGATAATAAAGTCTATGATAAAATATAATATAATAGTGCCTGGTGGTATTGTGTTTTGTGGTACTCTGGTATTTCAGTATTTTCACCAGGTGTCTGCACCACTGTCTGGACCAGTGTCTGCACCACTGTCTGCACCAGTGTCTGCACCACTGTCTGCACGCTGCACCACTGTCTGCACCACTGGCCGCACCAGGTGTCTGCACCACTGTCTGCTTAACGTTTACACCCTTAATTTTGGACTGAACTTTCATTTAAATGGCATTATTTTTTTTATTGTTTCCAGGTTACTTGGGTAGTTTCAAAATTAGCTTAATTATACAGTAGTTTAGGTTAGGCTAAATATCAAATATTGCCATTTTACTTTGTAGTACCCTATTTTTTAATTAATCATAACTTTGATACGTAATACCAAATATACCTACTACCTCATATAAATAGTATTACAAAGACTACCTGTACTTTTAGTGAGGTTTTCTAAATTTTATATCATTCCTGACTGACTGAACGGCTTACTACGGGTGAAAATGTGATGCATACAGTAAGTGCATGCATACAGTAAGTATACAGTAGTTTAGGTTAGTAATGTACAGTAATGTAAATATTGCCATTTTAATTTGTAGTATTTATTTTTTTAATTAATCATAGCTTTCTCGCTAAGTCCTCAGACCATATAGGTACCAGTCTGCCACTGCCAGTCAACCAGTATAGTCTGATAGTGACGTAAATACGAATTTATGACCATAACTCTGTAACTTGCTAACTTTCTGAACTTCGGTTCGGATTCGGTTCGGTTCGGCCCGAAGTTGGCCCTGCTTCGGTTCGGTTCGGTTCGGCCCCATAAAGTGCCTTCTGTTGAACCCTAGTCAATACTGTATATAGTACAGTACGTTATGCCGATTTATATTACCGATATACCGTAAATTTAGCTTTGAATTATTTTTTATTCCGGGCAAAATTTGTTAAATAAGTTTATTTTCGACTGCCAAGTATTTATATAAAATCGGCACTACGTTTATTCAGTGTGAGTGGCTAAATAAAATAAACACCATTCGTTACCATCGTTAAATGATTGGTGAGGTTTGATATACTGTACAGTGTAGTTAATACAAACAATAAATTGGTTTCATTCTTCCCCCAGCGTCTGCAAAAAACGCAAGTCTAACGTTAAATGACGTCAGACTCTAAATAGTTATTAATTTCCTATAATTTAATTTTAAATTATCAATTAAATTGTTTGATAACTAATAAATTTAAATAATTTAATCAAATGATTTATCTAACGTAGAGGCCAAATAGGTATGTGATAGTATTTTATATAAATCTAAACAAATTTCTTAGCAATTGATCAAAAGTCATCATAATTCTTCTCAGAAATAATCCGATATTTATTTTGCCTAAATGCATTGAAGGTTCCACTCCTAAGGTGTAGTAGGTGTAGTAGGTGTAGGGGCGTAGGCGTAGGCTGTGTTAGGGTTAGCCCCCCCCCCCCCCCCCCCCCAGTCCCTTGCAGGTCCACCAAGTAACTACCGCTGTGGTCCATGAAGTAAATCTCAAACTTGATCTTTTTTATGCTTTTGAATCAAAAATAAATTATTAGTGACGTATCTTTTTAACGTATTATTGACGTATTTTTTTAACGTATTATTGACGTATTTTTTTAACGTATTTATTTAACGTAGTAACCCCGGCCAATAATACGTTAATTTAACGTAAGGGCACGTTAAAAAATAACGTTCACAATATACGGCAGTTAACGTTATTTTCAGACATGAGTTAATTAGTATGATTTGAGTACAATTTATGTATATTTTTAACGTAGTAACCCCGGCCAATAATACGTTAATTTAACGTAAGGGCACGTTAAAAAATAACGTTGGAATGGTAGAATATTAACGTAAATTAACGTTAAATTAACGTCAAAATGTTTGCAGGGAGATTATACAGTCTCAAAAACTTTGTTATTACGGTTGCCTAGCAACCCTAGAGAGTAACGTATTGTGTTATTAGGTCGACCTACAGAATGGTACGACGGTACTGCAGTATGCCTTCAGCAAAGACTCGAACTTGAGTTTTGATAAGTTTTCATTTCGTGGCTAGACGCCATCACTACATTGGTGACCCAGCGTCTCAAGACGAACTCTTGAGACCGCGACTCGCAACACGATCCTGCAATCGAACTGGAACAGCCACCGACAGACCGAAACTGTGTTGACGACAATGGCCGAAGCGACCGCCAATGCCGTTTCTATTAAACTGCCTCCGTTCTGGACCACCCAACCCGAGGTGTGGTTCGCCCAGGCGGAGGCACAGTTCCACATTCGCAGCATCACCGAGGACGCTACAAAATACTATTACGTGGTGGGGGCCCTCGACCAGGAGATAGCCGCTCGCCTCCTAAAACCCATCCGGAACCCTCCCGCTACTGAGAAGTACCTCAAACTCAAGGGCCAACTTCTCAAGGCCTTCGGGCTCTCCCGACGCGAGCGCGCAGCCCGACTCTGGGACCTCGACGGCCTCGGTGACCGGCGCCCCTCGCAACTCCTCGGAGAAATGCAGGCGCTCCTCGGCGACGACAACGCGGGACCCCTCTTCGAGGAGGCCTTCCTCCGGCAGATGCCCGCCGCAATCCGCCTCCAACTCGCGGAGGAGGACTTCCGCGACCTCGACAGGGTTGCGGACCGGGCGGACGCGCTGTGGGAGGCCTCCCGGCAGACCCCACTCGCGGCCCACGCCGTCACAAACCCGACGCCGGTCCCACCGCAGCGAACCGGCAAGAACTCCTCGTCGGCGTCGACTCCCGCCCCGCGGGCCCCGAACTCGAACCCGGACTGGTGCTATTATCACCAGA
>JAUCBJ010003979.1:0-22779 GCA_032718475.1 Nemertoderma westbladi
TATATATATATATATATTGACAGACATTCACATATTAACAGACAGTTTTTGCGTGGCAAGGTTCAAACTTTAAAGGCAATTATCTCGGTTTTTAATGGTATTTTTTCATTTTTATAACGCTACTTTTGTGTGTTTTTGGTATCAAATGAAAACTACTAGTGTGCGCAATAATAAAATTCGAACAGTTTTTTTAGTGTTGCAATTGTTCATCTGTTTCTCTATATACGATACAGACAGACAGACATACTGGCAATATGACATCGAAAATAAAAATTGAAATCGGCAACGTGGAAAACCCCTTAACGAAGATTTTAGCGAGGTATCGCACTTCCTTATTTAGATACAGACAGACAGACATAAATACCGAAACCGACACAACAAGTTTAATAGCGTTTTCTCCACTTCATAATATTAGACTAAAAACGGTTTCGTTCAGCCATTTCTTGGCTAAATTCAACACCACACCGAGACGCAACTTTCAATAGAGGAAATTAATCAATTTCAATTTGCGAAATTTCAGGATTTTTTTCATTTAATAGCGTCTGTTTTATCCCTCTATCCGATGATATATGTAGGTTTAGACTCCCTCCTATGTTTTTGATGCAATATAACATTTTACAAATGATGACATTAGGGAGTGTACCTTGTATTTAGTACCTTAGTTACAATAACATGCTTAATAATCCATTATCCTTTTCGTTATTTAGATATCGGAGATTACATCAGGTCAGCGAACTTGTACTCGATGAAACAATGTCTTCAGAAGCTGATAAATGGGCCAAAAAGCTATCCACCAATCCCCACCCAGAATGTAGCAAGTCTAACTACGGAGAAAATACAGCAATGACAAAGATTGCCATAACTGGTTTGTTATATTGCCTACTTACTGCCAATGCCAAAATAACCTAGTTTATGCACTATGGACATTGTTTATGCACTATGGATCTAGTTTATGAGCTATGGATCTAGTTTATGAGCTAGGGATCTAGTTTATGAGCTATGGATCTAGTTTATGACCTATGGATCTAGTTTATGAGCTATGGATCTAGTTTATGAGCTATTGATCTAGTTTATGAGCTATGGATCTAGTTTATGCACTATGGATCTAGTTTATGTACTTATGGATCTAGTTTATGCTCTATGGATCTAGTTTATGTACTATGACTAGTTTATGTACTTATGGATCTAGTTTATGCTCTATGGATCTAGTTTATGTACTATGGATCTAGTTTATGACTTATGGATCTAGTTTATGCTCTATGGATCTAGTTTATGTACTATGGATCTAGTTTATAGCTGTGCGGATCTAGTTTATGCAGCTATGGATCTAGTTTATGAGCTATGGATCTAGTTTATGAGCTATGGATCTAGTTTATGAGCTATGGATCTAGTTTATGAGCTATGGATCTAGTTTATGCAGCTATGGATCTAGTTTATGAGCTATAGATCTAGTTTATGAACTATGTATGGACCTAGTTTAAGCAATATGGATCTAGTTTATGCACTATGGACCAAGTTTAAGCAATATGGATTTACTTTGTTCACTGTGTATCTAGTTTATGCACAGCGTGACTAGTTTATGCACTGTGTGTCTAGTTTATACACTGTGAATCTAGTTTATGCACTAGGATCTAGTTTATGCACTGTGTGTCTAGTTTATGCACTGTGTGTCTAATTTATGCACTGAGTTTATACACTGTAAATCTAGTTTATGCACTAGGATCTAGTTTATGCACTGTATGTCTAGTTTATGCACTGTGTGACTAGTTTATCAACTGTGTGTCTAGTTTATACACTATGAATCTAGTTTATGCACTGTGTCTCTAGTTTATACACTGTAAATCTAGTTTATGCACTGTGTGTCTAGTTTATACACTGTAAATCTAGTTTATGCACTAGGATCTAGTTTATGCACTGTGTGTCTAGTTTATGCACTGTGTGACTAGTTTATCAACTGTGTGTCTAGTTTATACACTGTGAATCTAGTTTATGCACTAGGATCTAGTTTATGCACTGTGTGACTAGTTTATGCACTGTGTGTCTAGTTTATGCACTGTGTGTCTAGTTTATACACTGTGAATCTAGTTTATGCACTAGGATCTAGTTTATGCACTAGGATCTAGTTTATGCACTGTGTGTCTAGTTTATGCACTGTGTGTCTAGTTTATGCACTGTGTGTCTAGTTTAGTTTATGAGCTATGGATCTAGTTTATGCAGTATGGATCTCGTTTATGAGCTATGGATCTAGTTTATGAACTATGTATGGACCAAGTTTAAGCAATATGGATCTAGTTTATGCACTATGGACCAAGTTTAAGCAATATGGATTTACTTTGTTCACTGTGTATCTAGTTTAGGCACAGCGTGACTAGTTTATGCACTGTGTGTCTAGTTTATACACTGTGAATCTAGTTTATGCACTAGGATCTAGTTTATGCACTGTTGTCTAGTTTATGCACTGTGTGTCTAGTTTATGCACTGTGTGTCTAATTTATGCACTGAGTTTATACACTGTAAATCTAGTTTATGCACTAGGATCTAGTTTATGCACTGTGTGTCTAGTTTATGGACTGTGTGACTAGTTTATCAACTGTGTGTCTAGTTTATACACTGTGAATCTAGTTTATGCACTGTGTGTCTAGTTTATACACTGTGAATCTAGTTTATGCATTGTGTGTCTAGTTTATACACTGTAAATCTAGTTTATGCACTGGGATCTAGTTTATGCACTGTGTGTCTAGTTTATGCACTGTGTGACTAGTTTATCAACTGTGTGTCTAGTTTATACACTGTGAATCTAGTTTATGCACTAGGATCTAGTTTATGCACTGTGTGTCTAGTTTATGCACTGTGTGTCTAGTTTATACACTGTGAATCTAGTTTATGCACTAGGATCTAGTTTATGCACTGTGTGACTAGTTTATGCACTGTGTGTCTAGTTTATGCACTGTGTGTCTAGTTTATACACTGTGAATCTAGTTTATGCACTAGGATCTAGTTTATGCACTGTGTGACTAGTTTATGCACTGTGTGTCTAGTTTATGCACTGTGTGTCTAGTTTATACACTGTGAATCTAGTTTATGCACTATGGATCTAGTTTATGCACTGTGTGTCTAGTTTATGCACTGTGTGCTCCTAGTTTATACACTGTGAATCTAGTTTATGCACTAGGATCTAGTTTATGCACTGTGTGACTAGTTTATGCACTGTGTGTCTAGTTTATGCACTGTGTGTCTATTTTATGCACTGCGTGTCTAGTTTATGCACTGTGTGACTAGTTTATGCACAGTGTGTCGAGTTTATGCACTGTGTGACTAGTTTATGCACTGTGTGACTAGTTTATGCAATGTGTGTCTAGTTTATGCACTGTGTGTATATTTATCTTTATACACTGTGAATCTAGTTCATGCACTAGGATCTAGTTTATGCACTGTGTGTCTAGTTTATGCACTGTGTGTCTAGTTTATGCACTGTGTGACTAGTTTATGCACAGTGTGTCGAGTTTATGCACAGTGTGTCTAGTTCATGCACTAGGATCTAGTTTATGAACTATGGATCTAGTTTATACTATATTGATCTAGTTTATGCACTATGGATCTAGTTTATGCACTGTGTGACTAGTTTATGCACTGTGTGTCTAGTTTATGCACTGTGTGACTAGTTTATGCACAGTGTGTCGAGTTTATGCACTGTGTGACTAGTTTATGCACTGTGTGACTAGTTTATGCAATGTGTGTCTAGTTTATGCACTGTGTGTATAGTTTATCTTTATACACTGTGAATCTAGTTCATGCACTAGGATCTAGTTTATGCACTGTGTGTCTAGTTTATGCACTGTGTGTCTAGTTCATGCACTAGGATCTAGTTTATGAACTATGGATCTAGTTTATACTATATTGATCTAGTTTATGCACTATGGATCTAGTTTATGCACTGTGTGACTAGTTTATGCACTGTGTGACTAGTTTATCAACTGTGTGTCTAGTTTATACTCTGTGAATCTAGTTTATGCACTAGGATATAGTTTATGAACTACAGATCTAGTTTATGAACTACAGATCTAGTTTATGAACTACGGATCTATTTTATACTCTATTGATCTTGTTTGTGCACTGTGTGACTAGTTTATGCACTGTGTGTCTAGTTTATGCACTGTGTGTCTAGTTTATGCACTGTGTGTCTAGTTTATACACTGTGAATCTAGTTTATGCACTATGGATCTAGTTTATGCACTGTATGTCTAGGCGCAGAAAGAGTCCCGACTCAAACAGACTACAGCGGCCAAGAATGCAGTTAAAGCTGCATCTAGGTCCCTGAACAGGCAGTACTCTGTTAATCTACAGGAGCTAATAAACCAACAGGTTGATGCCATCAATGATGCTGACGACAGCAGGCAATCATCCCAGGCATGGAAATCGATCAATCTGCTTACTGGGCGGAAAAGCCAACCAACCACCAAGGTTAAGGCTAAGGCTGAATCACCAGCCGATCGCCTCAATGGTTGGAAAGCCCACTTTGAAAAGCTCCTCAATAATGACAGGGTATTGCCTGATAACTTTATAGAAGTAAAAGTGTCTGAGTCTGTACTCCCAGATATTCCCATTGGCGATATCTCCTTTGCAGAAGTGAAGGCTGCTGCAAAGAGCATTAAGACCAATCGTGCCAGTGGAGTAGATGGTGTTCTCCCTGAGGTCTTTAAAATACCTGAGTGTTTAAAGCTCATCTATCCCATCATAGTAGACATGTACCGTACAACAAGAGTCCCACAAGAAATGAAACCAAATAAGTTGGTGCCAGTTCCCAAGAAGGGCAACCTAACACTCTATGGTTCTTTTCGGGGAATCTCATTGATCTCGATTGCTGCAAAACTATACAATAGAATTCTATTAAATCGCATCAGGGATCCCATTGAGGGACTGCTACGTGGAAATCAGAATGGGTTCCGTAAAGGTCGTGGGACCATGGAGCCCATTTTGGCACTTAGAAGGATAATTGAAGAGTTATCAAAAAAGAAAGACAGGCATCTGGCTGTTATCTTTGTTGACTTCTTCAAGGCCTTTGATTCAGTCTCTCGCTCACGTATGTTCAGCATACTTTCGTTATATGGGATTCCTGATGAAATTATTGCAGCAATCAGATCAGTATACGATGGTTCGACAACATTTGTGTCTACTGTTGACGGTGACACAGAACCATTTGAAGTGTTATGGGGCGGGGCGTCCTCCAAGGAGACACACTTGCACCATTCTTGTTCATTATTGTGGTTGACTATGTTCTACGCATGTCCTTAGATCATCATAATGATGATGGGGTGATGATAACTCCACCTACTGGCTCCAGAAGTCGAGGAAATCCTGCCAAGTACCTAACTGATCTAGACTTTGCTGATGACTTAGGAGTACTCTCAGAATCATTAGAGGGAGCCCAACGGCTCCTCAGCTCATTAGAACATGCTGCTTCTAGTGTTGGTCTTTTTATTAACTCCAGAAAGACCAAAATTCTGACAGTTAACTTTGAAAGTCCTCAGCAAGTCTCTGATCGGATGAGCATAAGCTCAAAGGATGGTATGCTTGAGCATGTGGACGACTTCTGTTACCTGGGATCATGGATCCGGAAGTCAGGTGAGGACCTTCGAATACGTAAGGGAAAGGCATGGGCAGCCTTGAATAGGCTTTCCAGGATTTGGAAGTCACCTAGAATTAATCGGAAACATAAGGTCCGATTATTTAGAGCAGCAGTAGTTCCAGTACTCCTCTACGGGAGTCCATGCTGGGCTCTAACTGCTGAGGACACCAAATCTCTGGATGGCACATTCACAAGAATGCTACGCCGGGTACATTGTGTCAAGTACAATGCACACATCTCCAACCAGACACTATATAACATTGGAGGTGTCTCATTGGTTCCCCCAAGCTTGACACTAGAACAAAATCGCCTCCGCCTTGCAGGACATTGCTTTCGCCGTGAGGACCAGCCAGTGCATAATCTTGTACTTTGGCAGCCTCATGGAGTGAATAAGCATGGTGGACAGCCCATGACTTTCTTGAGACGCATCTTAAAGGACACTGGCCTTAAAGATGCGGATGATCTAGCAAATGTCATGGGTGATAGGGAGTTGTGGCGGTGCAATTTTGTTGACAAGCCGGCACAGCATTCTTAAAAATGCAGCTGCAATGCAGCATGCCGATCCTAGTAGTAGTAGTCTAGTTTATGCACTGTGTGTCTAGTTTATACACTGTGAATATAGTTTATGCACTATGGATCTAGTTTATGCACTGTGTGACTAGTTTATGCACTATAAATCTAGTTTATGCACCGTGTGTCTAGTTTATGCACTGCGTGTCTAGTTTATGCACTGTGTGACTAGTTTATGCACATTGTGTCGAGTTTATGCACTGTGTGACTAGTTTATGCACTGTGTGACTAGGTTATGCGATGTGTGTCTAGTTTATGCACTGTGTGTTTAGTTTATCTTTATACACTGTGAATCTAGTTCATGCACTAGGATCTAGTTTATGCACTGTGTGTCTAGTTTATGCACTGTGTGTCTAGTTCATAAACTAGTTCATAAACTAGGATCTAGTTTATGAACTATGGATCTAGTTTATACTATATTGATCTAGTTTATCACTATGGATCTAGTTTATGCACTGTGTGACTAGTTTATGCACTGTGTGTCTAGTTTATGCACTGTGTGTCTAGTTTATACACTGTGAATCTAGTTTATGCACTAGGATCTAGTTTATACTCTATTGATCTAGTTTATGCACTATGGATCTAGTTTATGCACTATGCATCTAGTTTATGCACTGTGTGACTAGTTTATGCACTGTGTGACTAGTTTATTCACTGTGAATCTGGTTCATGCACTTGGATCTAGTTTATGAACTATGGATCTAGTTTATACTATATTGATCTAGTTTATGCACTTTGGATCTAGTTTATGCACCATGTGTCTAGTTTATACACTGTGAATCTAGTTTATGCACTATGATCTAGTTTATGAACTATGGATATAGTTTATACTCTATTGATCTAGTTTATGCACTATGGATCTAGTTTATGGACTGTGTATCTAGTTTATGCACTGTGTGTCTAGTTTATGCACTGGGTGACTAGTTTATGCACTATGGATCTAGTTTATGCACTGTGTGTCTAGTTTATGCACTGGGTGACTAGTTTATGCACTGTGTGTCTAGTTTATGCACTGTGTGACTAGTTTATGCACTGTGTGTCTAGTTTATGCACTGTGTGTCTAGTTTATCTTTATACACTGTGAATCTAATTTATGCACTAGGATATAGTTTATACTCTATGGATCTAGTTTATGGACTGTGTATCTAGTTTATGCACTGTGTGTCTAGTTTATGCACTGTGTGTCTAGTTTATGCACTGTGTGTCTAGTTTATGCACTGGGTGACTAGTTTATGCACTGTGTGTCTAGTTTATGCACTGTGTGACTAGTTTATGCACTGTGTGTCTAGTTTATGCACTGTGTGTCTAGTTTATCTTTATACACTGTGAATCTAGTTTATGCACTAGGATCTAGTTTATGCACTGTGTGTCTAGTTTATGCACTGTATGTCTAGTTTATGCACTGTGTGTCTAGTTTATGCACTAGGATCTAGTTTATACTATATTGATCTAGTTTATGCACTATGGATCTAGTTTATGCACTGTGTGTCTAGTTTATCTTTATACACTGTGAATCTAGTTTATGCACTAGGATCTAGTTTATGCACTGTGTGTCTAGTTTATGCACTGTGTGTCTAGTTTATGCACTGTGTGTCTAGTTTATGCACTAGGATCTAGTTTATACTCTATTGATCTAGTTTATGCACTTTGGATCTACTTTATGCACTATGTGTCTAGTTTATGCACTGTGTGACTAGTTTATGCACTGTGTGTCTAGTTTATGCACTGTGTGTCTAGTTTATCTTTATACACTGTGAATCTAGTTTATGCACTAGGATCTAGTTTATGCACTGTGTGTCTAGTTTATGCACTGTGTGTCTAGTTTATGCACTAGGATCTAGTTTATACTCTATTGATCTAGTTTATGCACTTTGGATCTACTTTATGCACTATGTGTCTAGTTTATGCACTGGGTGACTAGTTTATGCACTGTGTGTCTAGTTTATGCACTGTGTGACTAGTTTATGCACTGTGTGTCTAGTTTATGCACTGTGTGTCTAGTTTATCTTTATACACTGTGAATCTAGTTTATGCACTAGGATCTAGTTTATGC
Source organism: Nemertoderma westbladi (assembly GCA_032718475.1). Taxonomy (NCBI): domain Eukaryota; kingdom Metazoa; phylum Xenacoelomorpha; order Nemertodermatida; family Nemertodermatidae; genus Nemertoderma; species Nemertoderma westbladi. Next base: position 8,250 of record JAUCBJ010003979.1, read on the forward strand.
ACTGTGTGTCTAGTTTATGCACTGTGTGTCTAGTTTATGCACTGTGTGTCTAGTTTATGCATTAGGATCTAGTTTATACTATATTGATCTAGTTTATGCACTATGGATCTAGTTTATGCACTGTGTGACTAGTTTATGCACTGTGTGACTAGTTTATGCACTGTGTGACTAGTTTGTACACTGTGAATCTAGTTTATGAACTAGGATCTAGTTTATGAACTATGGATATAGTTTATACTCTATTGATCTAGTTTATGCACTATGGATCTAGTTTATGGACTGTGTATCTAGTTTATGCACTGTGTGTCTAGTCTATGCACTGTGTGTCTAGTTTATGCACTATGGATCTAGTTTATGCACTGTGTGTCTAGTTTGTGCACTGTGTGACTAGTTTATGCACTATGTGACTAGTTTATGCTCTGTGTGACTAGTTTATGCACTGTGTGTCCTGTGTCTAGTTTATGCACTGTGTGTCTAGTTTATGCATTATGTGACTAGTTTATGCACTGTGTGTCTAGTTTATGCACTGTGTGTCTAGTTTATGCACTGTGTGACTAGTTTATCAACTGTGTGACTAGTTTATGCACTGTGTGTCTAGTTTATGCACTGTGTGTCTAGTTTATGCACTGTGTGACTAGTTTATCAACTGTGTGTCTAGTTTATGCACTGTGTGTCTAGTTTGTACACTGTGAATCTAGTTTATGCACTAGGATCTAGTTTATGAACTATGGATTTGATTTATACTATATTGATCTAGTTTATGCACTAGGATCTAGTTTATGCACTATGAATCTAGTTTATGCACTGTGTGTCTAGTTTATGCACTATGTGTCATGTTTGTGCACTGTGAATCTAGTTTATAAACTATGGAATGGATCTAGTTTACGAACTATGGATCTTGTTGACTATCTATGCGTTGCTCTTAGTTGATATTATTTACAATATTATTTCTGCAGGAGATCGCCTTGTAGACGAATGGTACAAAACCTCCAAGAATTACAACTATATAGATCCTTCGAACTACGAAGAAACCGGTCATTTTACTGCCCTAATTTGGGCTGAATCGAAACGTATGGGTGTTGGCGTAGCTCGACGTCCAAATGGAGGTATGTCAGGGTTACACCACCCCATTACTTATTTATTTTAGATCCTGAATCGACTATTCAGAGTTTATGATTCCATTAGTCTAGTGTCGTGTCCTCGTACACCTATTAATGTCAATCTAGACGTATTGGAAATAATCAATAATCCTTAAGGCCCGTTCACATCCTACGGAACGGTACACCGCGCGGTGTACCGCAGGGCCAGCGGTACACCGCTGACTGTCAACTACCCAACAGGTAGTTGTGCGCTAAACCGCGCGGTTTACCGCAGCCCATTTAAACAATGTTAAAACAATTAATGTAATTTCCTGCCGAATTCACAGTCGACAGATAGACAATCAATCAGTTACCGCCACGGTACCGTTGGGCTTACCGCTTCAATACCGCCAGACTACTTTACCGCTCACGCACCGTTGGATGTGAACGGGGCTTAAGTAAGTAATTGCAATTCGTAGTTAAATACGAAAATCACAATCACAGAAATTTCAAGCGATTTAATTTAGCGATATTGATCGTAGGTTGTTCGCTGTAACTAACCTCGTATGGTATTGTACATGAATTATCGATAAATCTATGCATAGCGTGTCAGCTGTTTCTATTGTGACCGCAGGGCAGAAAGTTTATTTAGGTTTTTTAATTTAAAAAAAAAACGGTATGTGGGGGCGGGGACATGGGTCGTGACGTGAATGGCTTTGTAAGAGATTACGGGAGCGTGGGTTGGGGAGTGCTTAACTCATCGTCAGGGGCTTAACATCTGAATCGTGAGTGCCGGTAGAACAATAATCGTCAGGTTAAAACCACCTACTTCTAATGCGGATAAAATGTGGCCAAAAACAGGAACATTCGATAGTAAAGATCCTCCTGGATTATGGGGTTGATAAGGAGTGATTGTAAATTGAACAATTCGATTAGAATGTGGATGTGTATTTGCCATGTGATATAGCGTGTAGATAGCGCTGGTGGCGTGAAGTGTCCTTGGGGTGATTACAGCCGAGTTGCTATCCTACCTGGGGCCACTTAGTCGCAGTGATGGAGGAGGGCTCTACATCAGGAAGTGCGTCACAATCCTAATGGTATAGAGAGTTGGATGCCAGTAATAAAAATAGATAGGTCGGTAGTTCATCACCTAAAAACGTATTTGTTTCGGGGTTTGAGTGTTTGGGTAAGTACTCGATAAATCTTTCGTTTAATGTGTTAATTTATTTTACTACATGGCGTAATAAAATACCTATAAAGGTGCTCAGAATTAGTCCCTTTGTATGTTATTTGATTGAAACTAATTTGTTTTTGATTGCGTTTAAATTGTTTCCTAACCGTAGTATAGTTCGTAGTTTGGTAGTGATCAGATCTCACTCCGTAACAATTAACAGCCAGTTTATATCTATATACATATGGCACAGAGACTTTCCTATAACTTTATAGTCAGTAGAACATAACAATACATATGTGCATCAAATAATGTGGTGTTTACGACTCTAGCGAGTTACCAAGGAAACTGAATCCGATCTATGGTTGTTTAGGTCGAACTACGAGGTCGAGCGAACTCGGACAGTGGCAATCCAGTCTTTCTGGTCGTCCACGGGAACCCCTTTTGCTTATTGCAATAAAACGTTGATCTGGTATGACCTTGTCTTACTTGTCTACCTTGTCTTTCGTGCCCTCTGAATCGTAGATTTCTTTCACATACAGTATCTGATACAGTTGGTATTAATTGTACCATAAAGCTCGGCGTTTGTCATGTGTTGTCTCCAGCTGATGTTTAGGGCTACCCTTATCAGTCTTGTATGACAACCACCAATTCGTTGTTCAAGTGATTTCGTCAGTGTCCAGGTCTTACCCCAGTATAAAATTATCATTTAAATGTGACTCGAAAGAACTTAGTCTTCAGTTTCATGGAGAGGTCTGATTTCCAGATGGTATCCATTTTTGAGAGAGCTACCCAAGCCTTAGATTTCCTAACTTATATGACTATTTTGCTGCTCTCAATCCATTACCCAAGGTACCGGAAGTATTCAATCTTCTTTAGTGGTCAATTATCGATAGTGGTCAATTATCGATAGTGGCTAATTATCGATAGTGGTCAATTATCGATAGTGGTCAATTATCGATAGTTGCCAATTATCGATAGTGGCCAATTATCGATAGTGGCCAATTATCGATAGTGTTTTATTATCGATAGTGGCCAATTATCGATAGTGGTCAATTATCGATAGTGGTCAATTATCGATAGTGGTCAATTATCGATAGTGGTCAATTATCGATGGTGGTCAATTATCGATAGTGGTCAATTATCGATAGTGGTCAATTATCGATAGTGGTCAATTATCGATGGTGGTCAATTATCGATAGTGGTCAATTATCGATGGTGGTCAATTATCGATAGTGGTCAATTATCGATGGTGGTCAATTATCGATGGTGGCCAATTATCGATAGTGTTTTATTATCGATAGTGGCCAATTATCGATAGTGGTCAATTATCGATAGTGGTCAATTATCGATAGTGGTCAATTATCGATAGTGGTCAATTATCGATGGTGGTCAATTATCGATAGTGGTCAATTATCGATAGTGGTCAATTATCGATAGTGGTCAATTATCGATGGTGGTCAATTATCGATAGTGGTCAATTATCGATGGTGGCCAGTTATCGATGGTGGTCAATTATCGATGGTGGACAAGATTATGTATATTTGGGTCTAACCTTCTTAGAAGCCATTCCCACTTTGTTCATTAGTTCTCCATAATCTACAGTATTAGAAATAATTTCCACCAATAGATCCTCGTCTTTTAAACAAGAATAGTTACTTACCTGCAGTTTTCATTCCCAGTCATTTTGTAATGTTACATTTTAGAAAGAAAACTACAATATTCTTGTTGCTTTACAGTTGGTACTTTACACTTTTCAAATTTTTTTACTCCCTGCGTTCGATTGCGTAAAAAACACTCGGATAAAGAAAGGTCCACGTAGGTGGATTGGATAGTTAAAGTGAATAGGTGAGATATAATGGATGACTTCAGCGTAAAGAGATTCCTAAACTCGAGTTTGTATCCGAGAGAGGCAAGGCGTTTTCTGGATGACGGGTTCGATTCTCTCGATCGCGTTCTGGGGATCACAGCCGAGGATACCATGCGGCATAAAGTGGATGACGAGCGTGGACGACAACTACTGAGCGAGATTAGCAAACTAAAAGAGAATCGAGGAGGTTTAAATACGTCGCGGGTGGACGGTTATTGGGATGAGAGGAGATCCCGGGAACGCCGGGTGGATGGGGGGAGGGGACACGATATATGGGGGGAAAGTAGCCGCGATGGGTGGGGGGCAAAGGGGCGCGATGGGTGGGGGGAAAAGGGGCGCGATGGGTGGGGGGAAAAGGGACGCGATGGTTGGGGGGAAAAAGGGCGCGATGGTTGGGGGGAAAAGGGACGCGATGGTTGGGGGGGAAAGGGGAGCGATGGGTGGGGGGAAAAGGGGCGCGATGGGTGGGGGGAAAAGGGACGCGATGGTTGGGGGGAAAAAGGGCGCGATGGTTGGGGGGAAAAGGGGCGCGATGGGTGGGGGGAAAAGGGACGCGATGGTTGGGGGGAAAAGGGGCGCGATGGGTGGGGGGAAAAGGGACGCGATGGTTGGGGGGAAAAAGGGCGCGATGGTTGGGGGGAAAAGGGACGCGATGGTTGGGGGGGAAAGGGGAGCGATGGGTGGGGGGAAAAGGGGCGCGATGGGTGGGGGGAAAAGGGGCGCGATGGGTGGGGGGAAAAGGGGCGCGATGGGTGGGGGGAAAAGGGACGCGATGGTTGGGGGGATAAAGGGCGCGATGGTTGGGGGGAAAAGGGACGCGATGGTTGGGGGGGAAAGGGGAGCGATGGGTGGGGGGCAAAGGGGCGCGATGGGTGGGGGGAAAAGGGGCGCGATGGGTGGGGGGAAAAGGGACGCGATGGTTGGGGGGAAAAAGGGCGCGATGGTTGGGGGGAAAAGGGACGCGATGGTTGGGGGGGAAAGGGGAGCGATGGTTGGGGGGGAAAGGGGAGCGATGGGTGGGGGGAAAAGGGGCGCGATGGGTGGGGGGGAAAGGGACGCGATGGTTGGGGGGAAAAAGGGCGCGATGGTTGGGGGGAAAAGGGACGCGATGGTTGGGGGGGAAAGGGGAGCGATGGGTGGGGGGAAAAGGGGCGCGATGGGTGGGGGGAAAAGGGACGCGATGGTTGGGGGGAAAAAGGGCGCGATGGTTGGGGGGAAAAGGGACGCGATGGTTGGGGGGGAAAGGGGAGCGATGGGTGGGGGGGAAAGGGGCGCGATGGGTGGGGGGAAAAGGGACGCGATGGTTGGGGGGAAAAAGGGCGCGATGGTTGGGGGGAAAAGGGACGCGATGGTTGGGGGGGAAAGGGGAGCGATGGTTGGGGGGGAAAGGGGAGCGATGGGTGGGGGGAAAAGGGGCGCGATGGGTGGGGTGAAAAAGGGCGCGATGGTTGGGGGGAAAAGGGACGCGATAGTTGGGGGGGAAAGGGGAGCGATGGTTGGGGGGGAAAGGGGAGCGATGGGTGGGGGGAAAAGGGGCGCGATGGGTGGGGGGAAAAGGGACGCGATGGGTGGGGGGTGACTGAACTTGTTGATTCAACAACGGATCCAGGTAAATGGGGGTCCACCCGAACTCAGTCAGAAAAGAACAAATTACCTCCTTTTCTGTTAAACGGCGATAGAAGTGATGGTAAGCTGAATAAAACCTTAATTTTAGTGGTATGTGTTTAACGATATGCGCCCTGTAGGGTAGGTTGTGGGGCGAGCCACGTAAGTCCAGGTGATCCTTAGCGTAGGGGTATAATTAGTGGACCCGTCTTTGTTTGAACGCTAATAAGTCGGCAAATCTTTGATGAAAAGATGGAACCAAACTTGGTATACATTGTAGTCTATTAAAAAGATTAGAAATTCTACAAAGAAACAGACTTCTATAGTTCATTAGTCGACCGCCAGGTCCAGTAGGTTTACTACTTGTACCTTTACACAAAGCTTGCGTGTGCGCGAAGACTCCACGAACGTGTAAATCAGATGATGAACTGAACGTTTATTTATGGTTTACCCCCCCCCCCCCCCCCCCCCCTCCCCTCTCCTCCCATCCACCCATGGGATGATGTTGTGGATTAGATGAGTTAGTTGACAACCTGTAATGATATACTTTGAGAGAAACTCATATCAGGATTACCCTTACATATGCGGTTGAACCCATTTCACTAAATATATTCCATGCAGTACTGCAATAACTACAGCTAAAACCAAACCCACCTGATATCTAAATCCCAGGGGCGACAATTGAGGAGTTAAACTGCTTCTACAGGGTAACAGTTTATACGACTGCCTTAGATTTTTTCCCTTGTATTATTTTATACTATTTTACAATTTAAGTGGCAGTGGCTTTATACTCGGTTAAACGAAATATTAATATATCCTATATGATTAATTTTGCCGGTATATATTCTCCAGGGATCGCGGTTGTTACATACTATGATCCCGAAGGTAATAGAAGAGGCCATTTTACTAAGAACGTGTTGGCCCCGAACCAGGACGCATCGACATTCAGACATATCGAGCCATCCACCACTACCGGTATGTAAAAGGCCTACTTATAAAGTATAATAATAATTCAACGTCATTATCAATAAATTAGATCATACCACTATTTAATATTTAATACACCGTCACTCTACCACGCAACAATTTATATTTTGAAGAAAATCATTACTCATACTCATAACTCATTATATTTTATGTAGAATACGAAATTATTTGATCTTCAAAGCATCACATTTCTTATGATGCTTTGGACAAATGCAAATAATTTAAGACAATTTGTTTTGTAACATTTTTTAACATAGGCGTAAAAGACAAAAAAAAACTTAAGACAAAAAAAAATAATAACTTAGGCGTTATTCTGAGAAAAATAAAATTAATTTAAATTAATTTAATGAAGTTTGATTGTTTCTTATATAACTTATGAGGTATAATGATTTTTTTATAAAAAAAATTACATTTACATTTTTGCATAAAATGATGAGTACGTGTATATGTCAAGTGAGTGGTCATCGGTTTCTAACTCTAACTGTGTGGTGCAACAGTTTGCACAGCACACTGCACTCTCTGCACTTACAACAGCACAAAGGCTGTATAATGTGAGGGTTCAATGTAACTCTGAACTCTACCCATTCTATTAGTATATGCCTAGTAGTATATAGCGCTGGTTCAACCACCCCGGTGACGCGCTTTCTCATTTTTTCCATTTCTGAACAACTTATTACAATATCTGACCATAGTGACCCACATATCGATTCTATATTGAATGCCTTTGTTATTGAATGGAAAGCTCTAACACATGGCACCTACCTACTCCCAATCCCCACTGTGCATACTCGCGGTTCCCTTTATGCTGCTCTAAGTTCAAGTTGCAACTAGATAATCGAAGGAATTTTTTCTAATATCATTCGTTAACTAAATATATGCGGCCGTGAGGGATAACATATGTCGTCCCATAATGTATTGATGTTTCCCCGTTAATTCCCTTTGTATCTTTTATGGCTGATTTATTGCATTGCCTTTGCCCTTTTTTTGGATCTTTTAAAATGATTAGCCTTAATGTCACAAAATAAATTATTCAATTCAAGAACTGATATTCTCTTACCAACTGAGATTCCCTTACCAACTGAGATTCTCTTACCAACTGAGATTCTCTTACCAACTGATATTCCCTTACCAATGAGATTCCCTTACCAACTGAGATTTCCTTACCAACTGAGATTCCTTACCAACTGAGATTCCCTTACCAACTGATATTCTCTGCACCAACTGAGATTCCCTTACCAACTGATATTCTCTGCACCAACTGAGATTCCCTTACCAACTGAGATTCCCTTACCAACTGAGATTGATTCCCTTACCAACTGATATTCTCTGCACCAACTGAGATTCCCTTACCAACTGAGATTCCCTTACCAACTGAGATTGATTCCCTTACCAACTGATATTCTCTGCACCAACTGAGATTCCCTTACCAACTGAGATTGATTCCCTTACCAACTGATATTCTCTCCACCAACTGAGATTCCCTTGCCAACTGAGATTCCCTTACCAACTGAGATTCCCTTATCAACTGAGATTATCTTACCAACTGAGATTCCCTTACCAACTGAGATTATCCAACTGAGATTCCCCTACCAATGAGATTCCCTTACGAACTGAGATTCCCTTACCAACTGAGATTACCTTACCAACTGAGATTCCCTTACCAACTGATATTCTCTGCACCAACTGAGATTCCCTTACCAACTGAGATTCCCTTACCAACTGAGATTCCCTTACCAACTGAGATTCTCTTACCAACTGAGATTCTCTTACCAACTGAGATTCTCTTACCAACTGAGATTCCCTTACCAACTGAGATTCCCTTACCAACTGAGATTCCCTTACCAACTGAGATTCCCTTACCAACTGAGATTCCCTTACCAACTGATATTCTCTGCACCAACTGAGATTCCCTTACCAACTGAGATTCCCTTACCAACTGAGATTATCTTACCAACTGAGATTCCCTTACCAACTGAGATTCCCTTACCAACTGAGATTCTCTTACCAACTGAGATTCCCATACCAACTGACATTCCCTTACCAACTGAGATTCCCTTACCAACTGAGATTTCCTTAACAACTGAGATTCCTTTACCAACTGAGATTCCCTTACCAACTGAGATTCCCTTACCAACTGAGATTTCCTTAACAACTGAGATTCCTTTACCAACTGAGATGGATTCCCTTACCAACTGAGATTCCCTTACCAACTGAGATTCTCTTACCAACTGAGATTCCCATACCAACTGACATTCCCTTACCAACTGAGATTCCCTTACCAACTGAGATTTCCTTAACAACTGAGATTCCTTTACCAACTGAGATTCCTTTACCAACTGAGATTCCCTTACCAACTGAGATTCCCTTACCAACTGAGATTCCCTTACCAACTGAGATTCCCTTACCAACTGAGATTCCCTTACCAACTGATATTCTCTGCACCAACTGAGATTCCCTTACCAACTGAGATTCCCTTACCAACTGAGATTATCTTACCAACTGAGATTCCCTTACCAACTGAGATTCCCTTACCAACTGAGATTCCTTTACCAACTGAGATTCCCCTACCAACTGAGATTCCTTTACCAACTGAGATTCCCTTACCAACTGAGATTTCCTTAACAACTGAGATTCCCATACCAACTGAGATGGATTCCCTTACCATACCAACTCCCTTAATGTTAATTCTCTTAGATCTAATATGAATTATTATTACTCAATGAATAATAATAAGGAAGGAAAATTGTCCTTATATATTAGGCCTATGTATATAGTAGGCCTATGTATATATTAGGCCTATGTATATAGTAGGCCTATGTATATATTAGGCCTATGTATATAGTAGGCCTATGTATATAGTAGGCCTATGTATTTAGTAGGCCTATACATTTAGGATGTATAATAGCATGTGTGATCTCAATGCATTTTATTAGTAGCAGAATTCTCAAAGGATGGCACGGGAGAGTTATGGCATGTAACCTCGAGCTGCGAATATGGTATGCAGAAATACAGTAGAGGGGATCAATATAATTCCCGATTGGGGGGGGGGGGGGGGGGGGGGGGTGCTCTAAGCGCTATGGCTTGGTCATGTTCTTCACAACCCAAAGGGAGTTGATTGTGAATTTAATTTATAACTATTTCCACATAGTGCCACAGTGAGATCACTTGATCAGTCATTGTTAGCTGTTATATCTGAGAAACCTCATAGCTTCAGCTCACATTGCTGTAGTAGTGGGAACCTCGTGTAAAGAACAGGGTTTGGATGGTGAGAGTATTTTATATTGGGAGTTAGTGTGGTGCTCTCTCTGCCTTAGTAGTAGTAGTAGTAGACGGTATGCGGCCCGTCCGGCCTATAATATCATAATAATGGCGCACAATTCCAAATCAATTTCTGAATAATATGTATATATATATATAGCACAATAATTAATACGTGAAATAATATCAATAACTAGAGTAATTAGCACTAGATTAATTCAATAATAAAGACATAGGACTTCAGAGACATAACTGCACAGATCAACTAGTAAATCGGTAGAAAATAATGAAGATAAATCGGTGAAATCTAACTGTACAAACTTAATTCTAATGTGTTCAGATATCGGGCATTTTAATAGTACGTGGTGTTCATTTTGTACAGAGGTATTATCACAATAGCAAACACGTAACTCAGGAGCAACACGAGTCCATCGACCAGTTTCCACTCGGAGTCTATGTGACATGAGACGGAGTCTGGTGAAATGGACACGTTTAAAGTCTGGGATGACGGGTTTCAAGCAACTGTATAGTGGATGAGCAGTAAGGCCAGGGTTGATAGTGTCACTGTAAGTACGGAACTTGGTAGCTGAAAGTGGTTTATTTAATACACGTAAACGGACGGAAGTTAGGGGGTCATCGACCTTGTAGTCAAGTGCTGACATTAAACAACGATATCCGGGAGTGTTTGCAGCTTTACAAAGATCATAAATATAATATAAAGGCACATCAGTATCGTGCACGGGTAACTTAAACATATTTTTCACATATTTAAGTCTAGCATTTACAATATAGTGACTAAGTGGTGGGATATTAAACTCAATTAAGCACAAATCAATTGGTGTTTGTTGACGTACTGAAAGTAAAATTTTAATTAACCTATTGAAGACCGGTTCAATTTGCTTAGTACATGCATTAACAGACAACCACGTTTCACAACCATATAAAATAGAAGATATTATACATGCATCAAAAACCTTTTTCTTTAAAGCGAATGGGAGTGATGTATTCTTACTGCAAAATATTGCAAATTTATTAATTGTTCTCTCACATATGATAATATGGTGTTTTAGTGCAGTAGATATGCGGCCATCAGCGGCGAAAACAGAACCTAAATAAACATATAATTCACATGTAGAAATAACTGTAGTACCTAAAGTAAATGGTTTACTGTCATCAACATTACCGTTTATTACAAAAAATTTGCTTTTCTTTTGATTAATTACCATACCAAAAACAGTACAATAATCGTATAGAGCACGTAATTTAATTTCACAATTTTTCCTAGAAGTTGATACTATTACTGTATCGTCCATAAACAAAAGGCAAACTAAAGCACCAAGGAAACCATCACATTTAACAGCTTCTTTTAACATGATAACAAGTTTATTAAGATACATACAAAATAAAATCCCGCTTGAAGGCGCCCCCTGGCGGACCCCAATAGTAGTCAGAATTACAGCAGATCTTAAGATAGATTTTGTTGCAGAATACAGCGCTTTAATAATAAATAACATCCGAAAACCACACCCTGAAGATTTAAGTAGTTCAAACATTTTATCACGTGGAACACGGTCATACGCCTTACTAAAATCAATGAAAACGACGTATAATTTAGACTTCTTGAAAATTGCATAATCTATAATGAGTCGAAGTCCGAGGATGTGTTCAATGCACCCTCGGCCTTTTTGAGCTCCTGCCTGACATTTATCTAAATTAATCCAATATTTTAACCGATTGTAAATTAATATATCAAAAAACTTTAACAGTGTTGTCATTATACTAAGACCACGGTAATTGCCACAATCTAATCTATTACCAGATTTGAAACACGTTATTAATTTACTAACAGCCCATTTTACAGGATATATTGCACCAATAAATATTAAATTAAAGATTGATAAGATGAATACATGTAACTTACATGTAACGTCTTCTCTGTTACGTTTTTCACGTTAAGCTATAACTTTACTTTCAAAATTTTACTAACTATATACCATATTTTCCATATTTATCAGTAGAGCACACTTCCACTGAGGTTACCAAAGAAACCCATACGGTTCGAACCATCGTTGGAGACAAAGACACGGTTGAAGAAGTCGAGACGGTTACTGTAACCAACCGAAGTAATGTCGAAGCCGACCCTAGCAGTGCGCCATCTAGTGGTGAGTTCGATGAGGTTAGTGATTATGTAGAACTGCATTAGCATTAGCTAAATGTTGACGCAATGATATTCCGACCGACCGACCGACCGACCGACCGACCGACCGACCGACCGACCGACCGACCGACCGACCGACCGACCGACCGACCGACCGACCGACCGACCGACCGACCGACCGACCGACCGACCGACCGACCGACCGACCGACCGACCGACCGACCGACCGACCGACCGACCGACCGACCGACCGACCGACCGACCGACCGACCGACCGACCGACCGACCGACCGACCGACCGACCGACCGACCGACCGACCGACCGACCGACCGACCGACCGACCGACCGACCGACCGACCGACCGACCGACCGACCGACCGACCGACCGACCGACCGACCGACCGACCGACCGACCGACCGACCGACCGACCGACCGACCGACCGACCGACCGACCGACCGACCGACCGACCGACCGACCGACCGACCGACCGACCTGAAAAGGTAACCATGGCGACGCCGGTCGGTTAATGCAGCCAGATCCGAAGCTATCCGTAGTGGCCATGGTTACTGCAGCTATTGTAATATACGGAGGGTCAAGAATTCAGTAGTGGCGTCGTCAGTAATAATGGGTTTATCTTTATTAGAAGTTTCGTTAGAACCCACAAGCCAATGACCTTGAGGCATTTACTATTGGATATTGGACTCTATAAGTTACCATTAGGTCACATAAACTATCGTTTTGTTTGTGGTTAATATTTAAAACAAATACAGAATCAAATGTTGTATATTTATTTATCTATAAGAAAGTTAATTGGTCTATTAATATACCGACACTTCAAAAGGAAGGCCGCGCTGTATATACCCCACGACGCACAACTAACTGCCACTAGCTACTACTTCGCACCAAATCGATTTAGATTTATTGGAATTTTATCTAATATTTACATAGTATTTTGAAATTCTCATTTGTTTTCGATTAATTTTCAACCAACTTTGGAATGGTTGTCGTTTTAGGTTATAAATATGTGTGAAATGTGATGAGGATGGGGGGGGGGGGGGGGGGGGAGGGGTGGATGTCACTGAGAAAGTTAAAATTTGGTCGTTTTTCATATTTAATTTGGCTGAATACAAACTTTTCCGATGCTTTTAATGGTTAAATCGGCATCACCATACCAATTTTTGTTTTTAAGATACAGCTATTTAAATATTCCACTAATTTTAGTTCATATAATAACTATATTTGGACTAAATATATCATTAATTCTTAACTATTTTCTAAGTATAACTTCCGAAATGGACTCAGAATAATTTTTTCATCTTAGAACATGATTAACGATTTTCACAATTTGATTTCAACATATTGATTATTGACTTATTAAGATTAACCAATAGGAGATGGTTTAGTGGGAAAATTAAATCACAAAATGTTTTACCAGCATTTCTCAAATTTCAAGTTGTTTCACGAAAAATCTATCTTCTCCACTATTTCCTAACGGATTTCGATTCCGTTGTTGGTGGGAACTTGGTAGTGATTGTTTTCAAAATTTCGCCTCTGTCAAAAATTATGACTTCATCAAAATCATTTTTGACAGAATTGAAATCCGTTAAGAAATGGCGGAGGAGATATATTTTTAGTGAAACAAATGCACATTTGAGAAAAAAATAATTAAGTTTAAATTGGTATATTTTATTCAGAACGCACTAAGTTAAGTAAGTAATTAAACCGCTAAATCTTTAAAACCAAGAAAGACCGATGGAAGTTTTGATTTCGCCACCAAATATTGATCCAAAGTCAATTACCCTCTTGACTTCTAGGTGGGTTGAGTTGTTCAGGGTACATCTTACAAATTTAATCATTTCATTTATGTTCTAAGGGGGTGTTCATAAAGTAAATAAATGCGCATACGGACATAAACTCTTTTATTTATATACGTGGCAAGACCCTCACCCCAGTTCTTCCCTCCAGCCCCCTGGAGGCTCATCGTATTCATAAAGTATGTCACGCAAATTCTACGCGATTTTTAACCCCCCTCCCCTCTCTGTCACAAAGTTTCACGCAAGTTCGACCCCCCTTGTCATAATAGTAAATTTGTAATACCACCAAACAATACCCCCCCCCCCCTCCCCCAGACAAAAAATATTTTATGTCAATAATGCACTTTTAATGTTTGTTATGCCAAAATACTATATAAATTCAATCACAATTTTCCCACGGGCAAGTCAAGTGTTCATCTTTATATCAATAACAGCTATTACAGAGTCGGGGTGAATGGCTTAAATGTCCTCGTCATCAGTTGCGCCATGTTATTGTTACATGGCTTTATTATGTATTTATAACAATGTTTTTGGCGCGAAATAATGTGACAGAACTGGTCTTTACATACACGTGCCACGTGCGAA
>JAUCBJ010003980.1:0-25401 GCA_032718475.1 Nemertoderma westbladi
TACCTAGCAACGCTATCAGCTGGTTTCAAAATAGAGGAACAAAAACTAGAGGAACTATTTCAGGAGCCTTTAAAACAACTATAAACACTATTTCATGATTGAATTTAATGGAGTTATCAAGATGAAGTTAACCCTACAGTAACAGTACTCAGACACCGGTCAGCCATTACATTACATTACCACTCAGATTTGGTGTGCGGACACTTCCCCCCGGACACTTCCCCCCCGGACAGTTCCCCCCCGTTCAAGTAGGACACTTCCCCCCGGACACTTCCCCCCAGACACCCCCCCCCCCCCCCCGACTGTTCTTAACTTTGCACATTATTATTTTTCATTTTGTAAGGTAAACGGACCGCTTGTATCCAGACAAGTTGTATCCAATTTTCCTTTCGTAGCTCAGAAAGTGATCTTTTGCATCCCAATTTTACATTTTATATCCAAGTTATATTTATGGGTTTTATCAATGCAATTACATTGTATTGTTTTCTAATCTTTAAACAATTAATTAGATGACCTATAAATTCCATCCCCCGAATGATATACTGTTTTTATTAACTATAGAATTATAATAATTAATTGTTTTAATTATAGGTATTATTACTCTTCTTCAAATTGTAGCAGATGTGGATGAATATTATTATTGCAATCAAAACTATACCTCTCCAGGGTAAAATCGACATGCATCGACCTGTATTTTGTGTTCAGCATTACATATTGAAAATTAATTAAATTTCCTGGTTACTTGCAATATTTTTAATTGGATTTTGTTGAATTATATAATATTGTAGTAATTTATATATTAATTTGGTTAACATTCAATACAGCTCTTACTTTAGGCTTAGTCAATTTATTATCTGATGTTACAAAATGAATTGATTATTTCAAAATGGTCTTAAAGTCTTCCACCACGGGCACACAGGGAAATGCCGGGGTTTAGGGGCGCAGCCCCCAACGAAAGAAGAGGGGGTTTACAATAAAAAGAATAACAGACAAAATTTGACTATAAAAATGTTTCTTTTATAATTTTGAAAAACCTTGACTATATACTTGTCCTGTAACCATCTTTAACTTTTGTTAATTGCTTTGGTGCACCCAGATTAATTTTAACACTTTAACTGAGGGGGAAGTGTCCGGGGGGGAAGTGTCCTACTTGGACGGGGGGGAAGTGTCCGGGGGGGAAGTGTCCGGGGGGAAGTGTCCTACTTGGGCGGGGGGGGGGGGGGGGTGTCCGGGGGGGGAAGTGTCCTAGATCCCTCAGATTCACTTCCATTTTATTAATACAGCAACTACCTGCAGCACTACAGAAACCCTTTCCTTGGTTCGATTTCATTGTATTAAAACGATGCATAATCGTCTGTACTTGAATACTGTATGTTGTATTGTGAATTGGAAATTAAAGTTACCTTTCTCTGCAAGTTATGTGTAATATTCTTAATTCAAAAACTTAAATACTAGCGGTAATATTGTTAACTCCCTCTAGCGGCCGATATTGATGTTGTGGGTCTGTGACCCTCTGTCACACTATATTAAATGTCAATGTTTACCAAATACCTAATAATTAATTGAGAACTACCCATGTCACTCAAATTAAATTCCATGAAGTGGTTCAAGTGTTATTAATCCTGGACAAATTGATATTTAGCGCCTCCTAGCGGCGGACCCTGTAAATGCACGACACTAGCACGATGCAAACTCGGTTTAATTACTTTGGGGACCGTCTTTTATATACCGGTATATATATACTGTATATATAATTTATACTGATATATATATAGCAATTGAGGGAAAGGAACAGGTTACAGAGGCAGGCTTTTCTAACCATTGGTACCCGTATTCTAAGCTCTGAAGCTGGCGAACTTTCTTGGCTCGCCCCACAGTCTTTGTCAATTTAACCACTGATTGTCAGTTCTGTCACAGGCCCTGTGTTACCAGATACTACTACTACGATAAGCATGCTGCATTGCAGCTGCATTATATACATGTTATATAATATATATTAAGATTGCTCTGCCACAAAATTACGCCACCACAACTATCTCCCATGACATTTGCTAGATCATCCGCATCTTCAAGGCCAGTGTCCTTTAAGATGCGTCTCAAGAAAGTCATTATCTGTCCACTATGCTTATTCGCTCCATGAGGCCGCCAAAGCACAAGATTATCTTTAAAACCAATCAGGAAATAGTGATAAACAAAATGTTATAGATTTATGAGTTTATTATATTAATTTATACATAAAGTTCTGGAACATTTTATTTATGTATGAAATAGCTACCGGTGTGCAATAGAGATATTGAATTAAGGGAAATGAATGGGTCACATGTAACCAAAACAATAATGGAGTCAATAGCACTGGTACATTATAATTTTAGCTGGTAATCAATGCATTATTGGCTGCATCTAGGTCATATAACAGGCAGTAATCTGATAATCTGAAAGAGCATATCTAAAGGAAGTTTGATGCCATTAACAATGCTGATGAAAGCAGGCAATAAGCACAGGCACAGCAATACTACTACTACAGATCGTAGTAGTACGATCGGCATGCTGCATTGCAGCTGCATTATATATATTACATATATAATAATAATGTTGTGCCGGCTAAAGACAAAATTGCGCCGCCACAACTCCCTATCACCCATGACGTTTGCTAGATCATCCGCATCTTCAAGGCCAGTGTCTTTTAAGATGCGTCTCAAGAAAGTTATGGGCTGTCCACCGTGCTTATTCGCCCCATGAGGGTGCCAAAGCACAAGATTATGCACTGGCTGGTCCTCACGGCGAAAGCAATGTCCTGCAAAGCGTAGGCGGCTCCGTTCAAGTGTCAAGCTAAGTGGAACCAATGAGACACATCCAATGTTATATAGTGTCTGGTTGTAGATGCGTTCATTGTACTTGACACACAATGAACCCGGCGCAGCATTCTTGTGAAAGTGCCATCCAAAGATAATTGGACCGTAAGTAATTATTAATAATTGAATCTGTGAAATGCAAAAGGGCGTAAGTCCGTTTTTGAGGTTTCGAGTTGAATAAAATTTTCTAGGGTAAAAAACTATGCTGATTTGATTGGTCGCGCCATCTAAGCCATATCTCTGTTTATTAACGAGATAATTTCATGTAAAACTAAAGGTGGTTTTGATTTCAGTGGAAATGATATGAAGATGGTGTAACTACCAAAGATATACCCTTTTGCATCCCACCACTTAAAAATTAACCTCATTTTTACACCACTTTATAAATATTGGTTGATGACTCACTCATATTATATGCTAAAAGTTACCTCATTATTTGATTTGCTGGACATTTAGTGAGAAATGTGGCGGGAATTCAAAAAGCAGTTTAATCAAGCATGCCCAAACAACATGTGAATACAGGATTAGCCAGCCATAGTCATTTTGCAGTTTGCAGTTTGCACTAGGCTTACTACATAGGTTACATATTCAGTGGTATTATTACATAAGATATGCTTTTAGGGATTTTAGCGTTTTTAGGATTTAGATAGAATCTATAACCTGTATTTTTGGTGAAAACCTGGTATTCTTCACATTATTCTTCACTGGTATCCTTTTATAGATTATTTTATACATACAGTACAATTAACCAGTTATCCTTCTTTGAAATACCCTACACGATAGCCTATGGTATACTGTATGTTTGTTATATGAGGTTGTCAGATTGTTTGAACTGAAAGTTGTACAGTAGGCCTACAATCCAACTCGATTTTTAAGCTGCTAGGTGACTCAAGTTGTTTGCTATATCCAGATATCGGGTAACGGTGTGACAGTCAATGTCAACCTCACAGTAGTGTCGTCAGCTACCCGGTATCATGTAATACCATAGGCCTAATGATAGTTTTTCTGCCTCTATGCTAATACAGTAGAAGGACGTTATTTGTAAATACATGTACTTCTTGCTGTAAATTTCAGTCACTTTTTCTTTGAAATTGTGAGATTTAAAATCACCTTTAAATTTTGCTCTATAAGAAATATACTAAAAAAATCTGAAATGATTACCCGTTTAAATTTTTGTAAAATACTAGATTTTCACCTGCGGTTAAATCAGTATTATTCTTCAACCTATTTTAACTTTCTACACAAAGACCTCCTCATATTTTTATATCTAGTTTTCAAATAAAGTCAATTTAATGAGTATAATGTTAATTTAGAGGCTTACAAGTTTTATGCAAATTTCCAAAGAATATGAATTTATATAAAAAATACATGCAAAATAGAAAGGTCTAAACTGCTGTAACCCCTTCAGGCATAAATAAACTATTTCTTGGCAGTTTTATAGAGGCAAAAAAAGGTGTACCTTTTTTTTACTTTTAAAATTTTTTCACAATAATAATGCTGGATAGCTATTATTGCACTTAAAAACCCCCAAAAAGCAAAAATATCTAATTTTATGTCAAAATCTTATTGATATAAATTAAAAGCTTTTGGAATAATTAAGTTTTTTAAATTTTTCTCATTTGTGCATTTTGGTAGTTACTTTTGCAAAACCAAGCGCTTCAATTACTTAGGTAATTATTGGACTCTCATATAAGAGTATATCTAAGTAACCAGAAAAAAAATCAGCATTGAGTTTTTAACATGAGATCCTCTTAGAACCAACTGCGATATTAAATTTATTAGTTGTAACAGAAGCGGGATATTTAAATAATATTAATAATGTCTGGGAGTTGTGAACAATCTACTCCACATAGACACGCGTCAAAAGGGACGGAATAGGGTTTCTTTTATTTTTTTATTAAATCGATAATAAAGTTGCATTACTTAAAATACCATCTAAAATTGTAACAGATTTGTTGCGGTTTGAAATAAAGTTTCTAGTAGATTAAATTATTACAGGTTATTTATTTTGAGCGAAACATGAATCCAATCAGCATATGATTACTACATACAAATATAGTCTCGTTACGTTAACCTTCTCAGTAAGGTAAGTATTTCCGCTTCTACGTATTGTTGCAATTTCAGTAACAAGTTAGGTAACTTTTATCCTCATTTCAATAAATACTTTGAAATGGTCTAGTAACGTTACACTACGTAAAATACCATCTATCATTTTCACACAGTTCACAGTGGGCCAGAAACCCTGTTTTGCGGCCAAAATTCATTATTTCTAAAAATATTCATGATTTGAGCACAATTTTTAACCTGTAAGGGTTTTCGGCAGCGGCGAATCTTCTGAGATGGGTTTCAAATTCTCAAATGGTAGCTTTGTGCCATTTCTGGCACGTGCCAAAATCGGCATATTTGGCAAACACAATAGACACAGGCAGAATGGCACAGATTTCGGTTTCACAAGGTTTAACAGGGTGCTGACAGGGTTTAACTAGGAATGATTTGTCAATGCCAAGTATTCTGGCAGAGACCTCAGCATTTTGGAATACCCTTCTTGCTGTATTTCCATCATTGGAAGTACCAGAGCCACCATATTTGGGTTGATCTATGATTAACCCAAGTTCAGTATGAAACTGGTCTTGGATCAGTGCTTTCTCCGTTTTCATAATCTGCTTTGCAGTTTTACCCCTAACAGACCATACTTTAAGTGTTCTTCTGTAGGCTATATGCAGCAAGCATTCCAGAAAACGGATCCACTGATGAAGTGTGGAAAGACCATGGTGGTACATGGAGTTCTTTTCTGTGACTTTTCTCTTCAACAGAAGGTCAATTTCATTCATAAGTGAAGGTGTGGCGCCACACAAAGAACAACTTTGGCTGCTGTCAGTCATATCAGACAGCGCGGTGTGTACCTTGCCATCTATCATTGTTACATCAATGATGTGCATTACTGAGAGCTTAGACAGAGAGGTATCAGCAGGGATGACTTCACTACAGCTTGATTTTACATCAGCTATTTCTTTAAATAGCCTCTCTTGCTCATCGGTGATTCGCTGAGTTGTTTCTTTGGTATACTCGAAGCGAACTGGTCTACAATATAAGGTAGACGAAGGATGGTGGTTTCGCCATACAACCTTATGATGTGGGCTGCATTCTGTAAAAGCTCGGAGTTCCAGTGGAACCAAGCAAGTAATAAATATGGATGAGTCATCAGCAAAGTTTGCTCCAGAACTTGGAAGCTGTTTGTATGAGGACTGTCCAGTGCTCCCATCAAAACCCACCTTGCTTCGCAACACCATTCGGCAAATATCGCCCGTATTAGTGATGATTGAGTGAATTACTTCACTACTAGTGTCACAAATACGTTTGGTGGTATGGTCAAGCAGGTTTTGCAATGGGACAGATGCCTGATAATCCTGGGAAATTATTCCTAATGGGTAACACCTATTTTTGGCTTCCCGGACGTGATTGTATGCTGGGTAGATGTTGACACCCTTAGAACATGCTTTGTTTCTGATTATCTGGTATATTGATTTACTTAATTTTCCATCGAGCATTAGTGCAAGAGCTTCATCATCAGAATATACTACAGATGATTCGGGCTCGGTAGAAACATGCTTGATTATTTCAGATGTACGTTTTCTACCTTCAGCTTTCAAGGAAGCTGCAGTTGCTGCGACAAGAACAGGAGTTTTAAATTCCGATGTTATTTCCTGTACTCGTCTGCGTTTCGTACGATCTGAAGCTTCCCCAACGTCTATTGTTCTTCTACCTGATTTATTTTTGCGAGAAAAATAATTATTTTCTCCCGCCTCAACACTCATATGATCTTGCTGATGTTGTTGTTGCTGAGGTGTAACTGGCGATGGTAAACAATCACCTTCAGCTACAAAGGTCGAATGAAGCCATGCATAATTTTTATGTTCGAATTTAGACAGGATTCGACATGCTGATTGCCACTTAGCTCTGTACTTTATTAAGAATGTTCTAAGAATTTTACCAACTTTCAAAGATGAGGCAGATGGGTTCTGCTCCATGACAAAATTTAAAAGAGCATCAAATTGAGTAATTGGGGATTTTCCCTCTAGGTTGGACCTGATATAATTATGTAGATCAATACGCAACATTTTGTTTGTACTATTTTACTTAATATTTAAATATTATATTTGTGATAAGATGTATTTATAGATTCTCATAAACTTTTAAAAAATGTGCTGTAATTTTAATTTATAGAGTAAGAAGTGATAGCAGAGCCAGAAGTGATTGCAAAGCAAGTTAACTCAAGATTATATAAGTCAATACTTGTATTTATTATACTAATTTAAGTCACATTGTGCAGTACATCGCATTATTCAAGTGACTGTCTGACTATGAGATATAATTATCCAACATGACAAAGAAGTATTATACTTTCCATGCTGCTGCTTATATAAGACGATACCGGTATTTTATATACTAATTTAAAACACACTGTGCTGTGCAGTACATCGCATTATTCCAGTATCCAGTAGTGACTGTCTGACTGTGAGGTATAATTCTCCAACATGACAATGAATCATTATACTTTCCATGCTGCTCCTTTATAGTGGAATTGGCAGGTACAACCTACGCAATTAGCCAATCACAAACCTTAACAACCTCAATATTACAGAGCCATTGAGATTGGCTAAATGAAACCAGATAAGAATAGTGAGTAGAGTAGATGATGGTGTCATGGCACTCAGAGAACCTGCAAACAGCCTAAAAATCAAAATATCGTAAAATTCTGCTGGTCAACTTTTTTGATTTCTCATAAAAGTAGCAGATGGTAGCAGCTAATTTTTGATGTTTTTCAACCATGAATGATCGAGTAACAAAATCTGATACAAATTTTTGCGGAGCTCAGCGGAGCTTTTTTTCCCTGGCTTCCTAAAATTTAAAATTATCACATTTTGTAAATATTTTAGAACATTTTACAATATAAATTTTAAACTATTGCCCCTACCAACTCGATTGTGTCATTTTTGGAATCTACTGGAAGAGTAGAACATTTTGAAAAAAAAAATTTTTCAATTTGAATAAAATGTTTTGATTTTATTGGAAAAATATTTATTTTGTGTATAAAATGTGAAAATTGTGCAAAAAATTCTAGAATTTTGAAATTTTTGCCAAAATCAGAAAATTTTGAAATAAAAAAATTTTTTTTTGCTTTTTTTTAGTCAATATATATATCACCTTTAACTTGGGATGCCAAAAAAAAAAATTTGAAAACATTATTTTTTTTGAGTTTTGACCACCTCTGGCCCACTGTGAGTTGTAGCGTTTTGAAATAAAGTTTGTAGTAGATTAAATTATTACAGGTTATTTATCTTGAGCGAAACATGAATCCAATCAGCATATGATTACTGCATACAAATATAGTTTCGTAATGTTGGCCTTCTCAGTAAGGTAAGTATTTCCGCTTCTACGTATTGTTGCAATTTCAGTAACAAGTTAGGTAACTTTTATCCTCATTTCAATAAATACTTTGAAATGGTCTAGTAACGTTACACTACGTAAAATACCATCTATCATTTTCACACAGTTGTAGCGTTTTGAAATAAAGTTTGTAGTAGATTAAATTATTCCAGGTTATTTATCTTGAGCGAAACATGAATCCAATCAGCATATGATTACTACATACAAATATAGTTTCGTTATCGTTTCGCCTTCTCAGTAAGGTAAGTATTTCCGCTTATACGCATTGTTTCAATATCAGTCACAAGTTAAGTAACTTTTATCCTCATTTCAATAAATACTTTGAAATGGTCTAGTAATGTTACACTACGTAAAATACCATCTATCATTTTCACACATTTGTAGCGTTTTGAAATAAAGTTTGTAGTAGATTAAATTATTACAGGTTATTTATCTTGAGCGAAACATGAATCCAATCAGCATATGATTACTACATACAAATATAGTTTCGTTATCTTGGCCTTCTCAGTAAGGTAAGTATTTCCACTTATACGTATTGTTGCAATTTCAGTAACAAGTTAGGTAACTTTTATCCTCATTTCAATAAATACTTTGAAATGGTCTAGTAACGTTACACTACGTAAAATACCATCTATCATTTTCACACAGTTGTAGCGTTTTGAAATAAAGTTTGTAGTAGATTAAATTATTCCAGGTTATTTATCTTGAGCGAAACATGAATCCAATCAGCATATGATTACTACATACAAATATAGTTTCGTTATCTTGGCCTTCTCAGTAAGGTAAGTATTTCCACTTATACGTATTGTTGCAATTTCAGTAACAAGTTAGGTAACTTTTATCCTCATTTCAATAAATACTTTGAAATGGTCAAGTAACGTTACATTACGTAAATTACCATCTAAAATTGTAACAGATTTGTTGCGTTTTGAAAAAAAGTTTCTAGTAGATTAAATTATTACAGGTTATTTATCTTGAGCGAAACATGAATCCAATCAGCATATGATTACTACATACAAATATAGTTTCGTAATGTTGGCCTTCTCAGTAAGGTAAGTATTTCCGCTTCTACGTATTGTTTCAATTTCAGATAACTTTTATCCTTATTTGAATTATTTGAAATGATCCTATTTTCACTCCATTTAAGGGTTTCCAATAAGTTCCAACAGCAAGTAATCGGATTTTGTTCTGTCGCCTTTCGGATAGTTCTTTTTACAGAACACAGTAGAACACAGCAGAACACAATAGAATACAGGCGGAACATAGGCAAGCACAGCTGTAATTAAAATCTACACCAAAAATAACACACTTGGGAAAGTACCGAATTTAATCATACAACTGTAAGATGTCAATTACATATTTAAATTAAATGGCGGTTTTCCATATCCTCCAAAATAAATTACTTCTCATTATCCTGTAACCAGGAGAGTTGGTTAGTTCTACAGCAGTACAGTACCGGTAGCTGAGTAGGCCTACATCAGTACATTGGTAATATACTCTACACTGTGCCCGGTAATTGCCGGTAAATGCCTACATCTGTCTGCCTGTACAATGTACAGTCTGTCAGTCTGTACATGTCTCTACAGCACTAGGCCTACTGCAGTACTGGAATAGGCTGACAGGCAGACTGATGGACTAGTAACAGGTACAGGCCTAACCGAACAGCTGATCGGGCAACTCTGATCAGGTAATTTATTTTGGAGGATATGGTAAACCGCCATTTAATTTAAATATGTAATTCACATCTTACAGTTGTATGATTAAATCCGGTACTTTCCGAAGTGTGTTATTTTTTGGCGTAGATTTTAATTACAGCTGTGTTCGCCTATGTTCCGCCTGTATTCTATTGTGTTCTGCTGTGTTCTACTGTGATCTGCTGTGTTCTGTAAAAATATATATCCTTGCCTTTCGTATGTAATGAAAACCAATCAAAAACTCTTTTATTGGTGTTCCGAATCCCTCACCTCAATAATTCTTATCATGGTGCATTCGAATGATAGTTTACCATAAATTCGTTTCATTATTAACAGTTATTCCGCCTGCCACAATGTTACAAATATCTTTAATTTTGTAATATTCCCAAGTTTCAATTCCCGTTACAATATGACTTGCATTTATCATATAAACTGTTTTCCTTCTCAAGTTGATCTTTATTTATTTCAAGTACAACTTGAAGGTTCAACTCGTCAATTAATATTTCGTTATAATCAGCAATCCTTTCGTCTAATAGATTCTGAACTTTCTCCTGCTTGTCCTCTTTCACTTTCTCCTCCACTAATTTATCTCTAATTGTAATATAATTAATTAGTTCTTTAACAAGTTCTTGTGAAGTAGGCTCCCGTTTTGCTTTTAAAATGTGAAAGTAATGGGTTCGATCCTGGTTCAGATGTTTTGGTTTAAAGTTTATCCAGTTTCATTTACAGCCAGCTTTTAATTTCTTGTTATTTTACTTACGAGTGTCTTTACTGTTTACATATGAAAGTGTTTTGATGAATTTAGATGAATCTTAAGTTACCAGAAAAAAATCAGCATTGAGTTTTTAAAAGAGATCCTCTCCAAACAAAAATTGCGATGTTTAATTTATTAGTTGGAAAGGAAGCGGAAAATTCAAATGATGTAAGTAATGTCCGGGAATTGTTGCAATTATTTATTACGGTTTATTACGATTTATTACGGATTATTAAGGTATATGATTACTACAAATATTAGGTTTCGTTATTTATATCTACTCAGCATCAGCAAGTATTTCTGTTTGATATTGTTTCAATCTCAGTCACAAGTTAGGTAACTTCTATCCTCATTTCTATGCTTTGAAATGGTCCTATTTTCTCTCTATTTCTGGGATTCCAATAAGTATTACTCATCTGTCCAAATAAATACGCCCCTGGCACGCAAGAAGAAATATCGAAAGAAGAATAATCGAAGTAATAATAGTAGTGCCACCACCCCTTAAACCCAGGGCAATATTTATCGCTATCTGCATTGAAATGAATCCGACCTTGGTTATCATTGAAGTACAACGTGTCGTCTGGATTATCTAATAATAATACAAATTTATAAATGTATTAATTTGATTGTCAAGCTGATGTATCAATTTGATTGTTAATATGATTGATGAGTAAAAGTCTAGGATTTACTTCAACTCCAACATAAATTAACCTTTGCACCAAACCAGTATCACGTTCCACCTAATATTTTTAATTAGCTCTAATTAGCTGTAACTAACCTTCGGCAATCGAAACCCTAGACTTAAAGTGTCTTCAACCCTAAACCTAACTGGAAACCTGGTTTTCAACCCTACCTTGAGCAAATATGGCCAATTAAAGCCAATTGGCCCTCAGGGTGACCCTAACCAGGGCCATAGACAGACCTATCATTTGGTGGTAAAGTGAGCCGTTTTGGGTGGTAAAGTGAGTTTATTTTGTGCAAAAAGATATCTAATTAGGTGTGCAAATAATTTGTTGGGTAAGTAAAACTGTTAACTATAACTTTACAATTATTAACTGAACAAACTACAGTAGTGTGTAAAGTGTCACTTTACATTGTGTTAAACTGGGTGGTGCATCCCGTTGTCAGACGTTATTAGTGTACAGGGCTACCACAGCTGTGAAATTTAAGCAGCTGCGTAAATGTGAAAATTAGAACGAATGCGAAAATAAAAGGATAAAGTCAAATTTCATATGCAAAATTCATTGATTGAATAATTAAGGTTATTGTTAGTAAATGGGAGTTTGGGTGTTCGGACACCCCCCCCCCCGGACAGTTCCCCCCGCTCAAGTAGGACACTTCCCCTCCGGACACTTCCCCCCCAGACACTTACCCCCCGGACACTTCCCCCCGACTGTTCTTAACTTCGCACAATCGTATTTTTCATTTTGTAAGGTAAACGGACCGCTTGTATACAGACAAGTTGTATCCAATTTTCCTTTTGTAGCTCAGAAAGTGATCTTTTGCATCCCGATTTTACATTTTATATCCAAGTTTTATTTATGGGTTTTATCAATGCAATTACATCGTATTGTTTGCTAATCTTTAAACAATTAATTAGATGACCTATAAATTCAATCCCCCGAATGATATACTGTTTTTATTAACTATAGAATTATAATAATTAATTGTTTTAATTATAGGTATTATTATGTAATAGTCTTCTTCAAATTGTAGCAGACTGGGATGAATATTATTATTGCAATCAAAACTATACCTCTCCAGGGTAAAATCGGCATGCATCGACCTGTATTCTGTGTTCAGCATTACATATTGATATACAGATTACTATACATACTATATAGATATTATACACACTACATATTAAATTTCCTGGTTACTTGCAATATTTTTAATAGGATTTTGTTGAATTATATAATATTGTGTAGTAATTTATATATTAATTTGGTTAACATTTAATACAACTCCTACTTTAGGCTTAGTCGATTTATTATCTTATGATACAAACATGAATTGATTATTTCAAAACGGTCTCAAAATCTTTCACCACAGGCACACAGGGAAATGCCGGGGTTTGGGGGCGGCAGCCCCCAAGAAAAGAAGCAGGGGTTTGGAGGCGGTAGCCCCCAACAAAAGAAGCGGGGGTTTGGGGGCGGCATCCCCCAAATAAAAGAAAAACAAATAAAATTTGACTATAAAAATGTTTCTTTTATAATTTAAAAAAACTTGTCTAGATATAACTTGTCCTGTAACCATCTTTAACTTTTGTGTATTGCTTTGATGCACCCAGAATAATTTTAACACTTTAACTGGGGGGAAGTGTCCGGGAGGAAGTGTCCGGGGGGGAAGTTTCCTACTTGGACGGGGGGAAGTGTCCGGGGGGGAACTGTCCGGGGGGGAAGTGTCCGGGGGGGAACTGTCCGGGGGGGAAGTGTCCGGGGGGGGGGGAGTGTCCTAGATCCGGGAGTTTGATGTTCATAACATTTTACCCAGACTTGTTGTTTTGTCGCGGTTTTGACTGAAGATCAGTCAGACAGTATCACTGTTATACTTAAGTGCGGCTACTGGGCAGAGCCATAAAGTTATGATGCGAACCTTTAGTATTTAGCATATTTTCTATTCACTGGAAAGAATCACAAAGAACACTTTTTTACTTAAACCAAGCTTGACAATAAAATGAATAATTTTTTACCTGAATAGTAGTAGTAGCGTTTATAGTCGATGTACATGGCATCTCCCGCATTGCCGCCTCCGTAATTTAAGGCTATTCCTTCATTATCAAGGATCTTAAAATCACCATACCGAGCATAGTATTCACCGCCGTCCTCCTCCTTAAAATCAAACCGTAAAGTAACCCGATTTCGTCCTGTCACCTTTTGTAAGAAATTGAAACCAATCCAAAACTCTTTACTCGGATTTCCGAATCCATCCCTATATTCTCCCATGCCGCGATCGAATGATAGTTCTCCACTGTTACGTTTCATTATTAGCACCGAAGGACCGTCGCCGCCTGTCTCAATGTCACAAATATCTTGAATGTTATATATCACTTTCACCGTCTCCATTCGACCTCGAGATAGAAAGGACTCGCATTTTTCATATAAACTGTCCTCAAACAATTTTTTGTTAAAATCCTCAATCTTTTCTTCTATTAGTTGTTGAACTTTCTCCTGCTTTCTCTCTATTCTATCTCTAATTGTATTCGCTAGACTAAACTTAGCTCCATCCAACGACACTCGTTCCTTATCTTGTTGCATTAATAACTCGTATTGTTCGGCTTTTTGTTTAATAAACGTTGATTCTATCGCATTATGTTTACCATAAATGGACATTGTGCACCAACTTATTTGAGCCACAGCGAATATAATTAGAAAAACAAGAAGAACTAATCCAAAACATATTTGTAGGAGAATTCCCATTAGTTCTTTAACAAGTTCTTCTGAAGTAGGTTCGCGTTTTGTATGTTTTTTTGTGTCCACTTTTCTAGTTATTTTTTGGGACTCATGGGATGTCCGAGTGGATTCACTTTCTTGATTTTGTCTCTATGGTTTGACTTTGGTCGTCGATAAACCTGTAACCTTACCGCTCATTCGTCTAGGTTGAACTTTACTGCAGTTAGTCTCTCTTCTTTCTTTTCTGTTAGATAACTTTGCGTCGACAGTTCTTTGATGATAATTCACTTCCCTTTCTATGTCAACCACAGTTCTGTTTAGAGACCCCTGAGTATGTTGGTTTGACACCTCTCTGCTCTCTCCTATAGGATTGGGACTTGGGACTAGATTGGGTGACACCTCTCTTTGTGG
Organism: Nemertoderma westbladi; assembly: GCA_032718475.1. Classification (NCBI taxonomy): domain Eukaryota; kingdom Metazoa; phylum Xenacoelomorpha; order Nemertodermatida; family Nemertodermatidae; genus Nemertoderma; species Nemertoderma westbladi. The sequence continues at coordinate 14,552 of JAUCBJ010003980.1, forward strand.
GGATCGGGACTTGGGACTCCATACGGTTGACACCTCACTTTGTTGGGACCCAGACCTGGGACTCCATTTGGTTGACATCTCTCTTTGATGGGAACGGAACCTGGGACTCCATTTGGGTGATACCCCTCTTTGATTGGATCGGACCCTGGGACTCCGTTGGTGTGACACCACTCTTTGATTGGATCGGAACCTGGGACTCCGTTGTTGGTGTGACACCACTCTTTGATTGGATCGGAACCTGGGACTCCGTTGGTGTGACACCACTCTTTGATTGGATCGGAACCTGGGACTCCGTTGTTGGTGTGACACCACTCTTTGATTGGATCGGAACCTGGGACTCCGTTGTTGGTGTGACACCACTCTTTCATAGGATCGGGACCTGGGGCTCCATTTGGGTGACACTCCTCTCCTATAAGATGGTGACCTGGGGATCTGATATTGACTCTTTTCCGTTTCATTAACACTATCATTATCACTAAAATCAGAACCGGATATTGCACTTCCTCTGCGAGACATTTTAGCTTAACCTTCGCTTAAATGATACTAATTAGATCTAATACAAATTTTTTGAACTTTGTATCTTTTTTCCTATTTCAACAAGCCTTGAAATTATATTAAGCAATAATGTTATCAACCTGTTAGTTTATTCAAATGATAAAGTTGTATAACTAGTAACTTCCAATTCGGTTCAACTTTATTAGAATATAATTGAATAAAGCCTTGAAATGATGTTTAGCAATAATGTTAAGAATGTGCTAATTTATTCGAATGGTAAAGTAGTATAATTATTGACAATAGACTTCAAATTCGCTTAAGTTTATTAGAATAAAATTGTATGTCCTAGAACAAAAATATTATCTGTTCAAGAACAATATCTGTTATTAGGAACCGAGAGGTTCATTACTGTAAGAATTGTTGGCTGATTGATTGACTGGCTGGCTGGCTAATCTATAGCCAAAACTACTCTAACGATTTTGATGAAATTTTCACAGCGGCTGGATACCGCGATTCTAAGGTCCCTGGTATGTTCCGCTATTTCGTCCATGAGCCGTGGGCTCGAAAAATAGACATAAACGAAAAAACGCCATAGGCGCAATGGTAAAATAACACCAATAACAGCTGGTGTCGTGATGAAAAATGGCTTATGTAATGGATTTCTACACAAGGCTTAGTATAAATCGATGAGGTTGCCAAGATTATTGTACTTAGTACACCCATACTGTTTGTTTAGGCCCTAGGACACTCTGTCAAAGCAAATATTAACTGGTTGATTTAGTTTGTGGTTCTACACAGGCTTAGTATAAATCGATGAGGCTGCCAACTGGTTGGTTTAGTTTGCAATCTATTACCGCCTCAGCTGAATAACTCTTCCCCCTGCTGAATGACTATTAGGTATACAGTGTATCGGCTACATTAATGCCAACATTATTGCAAAATGTTTTATTGTTTGATTACTCTCTGTCAGTCTCCCCTTCAGAACATTATATAGGAAATTTACTTTAGTTTACTCTACTGTGCCATTCAGCTGAATGGATTTGAGCGATTGCCAAGTTACAGAGTTGGATCATTCTCTGACCATAGGCAAAGACATCAAATCTTTTTAAAAATATACTTTTTCCATGTTTTTTTTTCTGACCAAAAATTTCAAAAAAAATTTTTCGTAGCCAGACTGCCAATCGATTCGCCATAAAAAATAACGCAAAAAATTTTTTTTGCAAAATTTTAAATTACTGTAAATTTTTGGCGACTGGGGGGGGTCAATTTTTTCCGATCCTCTATAACTCCGGAACGCTTTGTCCAAATTCGATGGGGTTTTCATTTTTCAACTTAATTCGATGTCCTCTTTCAGCCTATCCATGTTTCGAAACCCCAAACACCGCCGTTCCAAAATTAATTTTTTCTAGTTCTAGAATTTTACAAATTTCAAAAAAGTTGCAGTATTTTATTAACGCCTTTACGGAATTCGATAGCGTTTTCGATTTTCATATTAAACGCAATATCCTGAATCTCACTAGCCTAGTTTCGCGTCACCAATGCCAAGACTTCATACCTTTTGAGGAAAATTTTTCTAGAATAATTTTTATTTAATTACATTTATCGCGATTTCTTATTACTGGATGTACATGAATTGGTGGAGTTATCAATTTATTAACTAAACACGATATCGCGCATCGCACCAGCGTGGTTACGAAATTCCAAAACGAAGTCTTCTCTAGTTGCAGGTCGATTTTGTTCTAGAATTGAGCAACTAATAATAGAACGAATTTATTAATAATTATTGTATGAAATATGATTGTATTTTTAGATAATTATTAGTTCTATACTAATTCTCGTTGTCTCTTTTATTTTATTTCAAATAAAAAGTCGGTTCCTTATCGGGCCGCTAGGCCCGTCACTAGTTAGGAACCGAGAGGTTCATTACTGTAAGAATTGCTCGAGACTGGCTGACTGACTGACTGATCTACAGCCAAAACTACTCTAACGATTTTGATGAAATTTTCACAGCGGCTAGATACCGCGATTCTAAGGTCCCTGGTATGTTCCGCTATTTCGTCCATGAGCCGTGGGCTCGAAAAATAGACATAAACGAAAAAACGCCATAGGCGCAATGATAAAAACACCAGCTGGCACTCATGAAAAATGGATAGAGATGGCCTAGTAATGCTAGTCTATAGGAATGGCCACCTAACAAGGAAATGCTTTCTGTGCCAAGTATTATCCTCACTCTACAACTCAGACAGTGAGCAAACATAAGCTGTGGGCTTCTAATGTATTACATCATAAGCTGATTGCTCTCCCAATAGCCCTCACACACTCACTGAACCGAATGAAATCGAATATCTATTAGCTTAATGCGAATAGCTGGTAAGCTGAATGCCATTTTAGTTATTGTGTACTGTTGAGTGTAGAGTTGACTGCCATGTTGTATGTATTTAATTAAAATAATTTTCGTAGAGGGAAGTTAATTTGGGATTACTTTCTAACAGATATAAGCAAAGCTGTTCAATGGGGTGGGTCATGGGACCCAAATATAGTAGATTATGCATGGCAAACATTAATAAAATCATTCAGTCAACCTGTAGGGTATTTGCTTAGTTAACTCTACTGTGCGAAAAACGAATTTATAATGTTATCCATACTTCAGGTGAATGAATTTTTAGATATTTGTACTGAAGGCAAGGATTTCTGATATAATTAAAATACAAGACAGGGGGGCTTGTTTCGATATATGTAGTTGCGCCCTTCTAGCAGCACGTGAGATAATCAAGTAATAGACACAATGTTTGACTTTGTCCCTTCGAGCAGCACGTGAGTTTTGCTTTGAACCTTCGATATATGTATTTGCGCCCTTTGAGCAGCACGTGAATTACATCAAATAATAGACACATTGTTTGACTTTGTCCCTTCGAGCAGCACGTGAGTTTTGCTTTGACCCTTCGATATATGTTTTTGCGCCCTTCGAGCAGCACGGGGAGTCGACTCAGACCAAGCCGAGCCGAGCCGAGCCGAGCCGAGCCGAGCCGAGCCGAGCCGAGCCGAGCCGAGCCGAGCCGAGCCGAGCCGAGCCGAGCCGAGCGAGCCGAGCCTAGCCGAGCCTAGCCGAGCCGAGCCGAGCCGAGCCGAGCCGAGCCGAGCCGAGCCGAGCCGAGCCGAGCCGAGCCGAGCCGAGCCGAGCCGAGCCGAGCCGAGCCGAGCCGAGCCGAGCCGAGCCGAGCCGACCCGAGCCGAGCCGAGCCGAGCCGAGCCGAGCCGAGCCGAGCCGAGCCGAGCCGAGCCGAGCCGAACCAAGCCGAGCCGAGCCGAGCCGTGCCGAGCCGAGCCGAGCCAAGCCGAGCCGAGCCGAGCCAAGCCGAGCCGAGCCGTGCCGAGCCGAGCCGAACCGAGTCGAGCCGAGCCGAGCCGAACCAAGCCGAGCCGAGCCGAGCCGAGCCGAGCCGAGCCGAGCCGAGCCGAGCCGAGCCGAGCCGAGCCGAGCCGAGCCGAGCCGAGCCGAACCAAGCCGAACCAAGCCGAGCCGAGCCGAGCCGTGCCGAGCCGAGCCGAGCCGAGCCAAGCCGAGCCGAGCCGAGCCGAACCGAGCCGACCCAAGCCGAGCCGAGCCGAGCCGAGCCGAGCCGAGCCGAGCCGAGCCGAACCGAGCCGAACCGAGCCGAGCCAAGCCGTGCCGAGCCGATCCGAACCGAGTCGAGCCGAGCCGAGCCGAGCCGAACCAAGCCGAGCCGAGCCGAGCCGAGCCGAGCCGAGCCGAGCCGTGCCGAGCCGAGCCGAGCCGAGCCGAGCCGAGCCGAGCCGAGCCGAGCCGAACCATGCCGAGCCGAGCCGAGCTGAGCCGAGCCGAGCCGAGCCGAGCCGAGCCGAGCCGAGCCGAGCCGAGCCGAGCCGAGCCGAGCCGAGCCGTGCCGAACCGTGCCGAGCCGTGCCGAGCCGAGCCGAGCCAGTACCGTATTACAAAATTTAGCAATGCAGTTTCTGTTACAGTCTGACAGTTTTGATCCTGCTAAAATTTTAGTTACCGGTACAGTTTTAGTTATAGCAGTATAGACCGATAGACTGATAGATACAATATATTATCCCACATACTGACAGACTGAACTGACGTAGTAAGCAGTCTTTTAATGATTGAAATAATGTCAGTCTCATCAAGACGAGGTGCAGTGCAGTCACTTACCCAATGAGAATGAGTCACTTTCCCAACAATATCACTCGTCAAAATAAAAAAGTTCGGCCTATCTAAAACTAAAAATGAGTCATTTTAATGTACCGGTACCGGTATTACCGGTACTGTAATGTAAACAAACATAATAATGTCCATTACGAAACTGCCTTCTATAGAGCGCTATAGGCAGATAGGTAGTTGTAAGAAAGATGGACCCTCTCTATGGTAATATTTTGTAACTACTAGGCCTATACTGATAATACAATAGTATGTATGTATACTATGTAATGAAAGTTGCGCTCACAAGCTGACAAGATTATACACTACAGGCACGAGGCGCCCACATTTTATTGTACATCTTGTTTCTTGTTTCAGTCTGTCAGTGCTTGTGCTATTATCATTTATTGTTTTGGTTATAAAGGACTGCTCGTTTCCTTTAATTATTATTGCTACATTGTGTAATAATATACGGTAACGGTATGTTTTAATTTATATTATAATTGTGTTGCTTACAGGTGACTTACGGTTTCCGGTATTGTCACGAGGGGTTCAATGCACCGCTGTTGCTGCTTACGCCGCTGGAATGGCTGCCATATCAAACCCAGTTCTATGGAATACTGAGACGGTCGATTATATTGTCACTGGGGGAGATCAACTATTCCAACAACTGTCGTAAGTTTTTTACTACGGGTACATTTTTATACCTATTTATAATTAATAATGATGTAACCCTAGACCTAAAAAAAACTCGGCCGTAGGGCAGGGATTACTAAACAAAGTGTGGCGACTTATTTCCCGTGCGGTCCCCCCAGAACTATACTGGATACTCCCCGAGGAAACTCCAGTACCGTACTCATTTAGCTGCCCCTTATGGATGCAAGGTAGTAGAGATGCGCCGAAAACTGCCGTTGCTCTCATGCTTGGATCGAACCCACGACCTCCAGAGAGAGGATTCCAATTCAATACAACCGCTACACCCTGGTGGAACCTATGACATCATTTTGCGGAATTTCGGATATCAATGCCATTGGCCCTAAAATATTCATAATTGTCCCTCGAATTTGAATCTCTATTCGTTGTAAACTGTGTTATTTTATGACAAAACTGTCAATGAGGTTTTATATAATTTCGCTTATATAATACATTTATTTAATTTTCACTTTTTTACACTTAGCATAATAAAATGTGCTATAATATTAAATTATCTCTGTAACAGTTATTGGTTTACCGTACAGGTAGAGTCCGGAATACAGTACATAACTTGGTCAGTTTGCTAACGTCTTGTAGATATTAGTTGGAGGGGCGGGGCATACCGCATACCCCCATATAAGTTGTAGTTGAAGGTACAGATGTAGATTTGATTTATTTTTAGCACCATATTATTCAGCCTTATTTACCCCCTGCATTTTCGGATGAGTGTAAATTATAATATTATTATAATTAACTATAATAATATAATTAATAATTATTAATAAATAATGTTACCTTTGGATTTAGTCAACCCCTGCTATTATAACTTTATACCACTGTTGTTATGCATTATACGCCATATCCTAAGGCACCGGTAATTATCTAGGTAATAAAATCTAAACATTCAATTACATTTAGATAAAACGTTTATCATTTGACTACCCCGACAGGTAAATATTTCAATTTTTGGCTTCAGCTATCCCCCCACACACATTACGTAACGACGACAGTAACCAAATACCCCCCCCCCCCCCATACCAATCTTTATTAATGAGAATATTTCTAGAATATTTTTATTCGACATGCACCCTGCTTGGCGTTATGTAATTCATGGACATCGCCTTGACGTTTCGTTTCTTCATTTCGTTTACACCTATTAATTGACCTATTATATAGGCTAGATATTGTTCCTTGAGCCAACCGTTAATGATAGTAGTATAAAGAACATATGCCGTACAGCATACGATACGAGCACTTATCCATATCTTTCATGGCTTCACCAAATCGTGTATGTGAAATTGTGTCAGCTGTAAACTTATTATTATTGTGACTTAATTTTTAGACAATCTCCACTGGCTTTGCAACACCGCGATATTCCAGCGACGTTTACTGCCAAGGATCTCGAGGCTGAGTTTACGGTTTTGGATCTCATTGCTGGGGCGCCCAATCCCATCCCAGGATATGGTAACTTACTGCAGGGAGTTACCCAAGCCTTCCTGCGTACCGATCTCGCCATTCTAACGTCATTCGATATAACGGTGATGATCGGTAAAGACTCTGACTCTTCGTTCTTCCTGTTCGACTCCCACGCGCGGGATGCCCAAGGTTTACCATCGCCCGAGGGCGTCGCTGCGCTAACCAATTACTCAACTATTGACGAACTTGTTGCCGGTTTCTATAGGGGAGTGCCTGGGAGTCTGCAAGATAACGCACAGTACGAGATATCGTGTGTCAGAGTCCGCGCCCAGTTTACGGCGGAATCGCGACGGCGTGCTGCTAATCGTGCGAGAGTAGCGGAATACCGGATTAATAACCCGGAGACTCATCGCGAGAACGTTACGCGCAATCAACGTGTCAATCCGGAACCCCATCGTGCAAGAGTGGAGGAATACAGGGTTAATAATCCGGAGATCCATTGCGAGAACGTTGCGCGCAACCGGATTAATAACCCGGAGACTCATCGCGAGAATGTTGCGCGCAACCAACGTGTCAACCCCGAACCCCATCGGAGGGCCGTTGCAGCGGATCGGATGAGGCGCGTTGCTGTAGGTAACGTCACCGATCCTCCACCAGTTACAGTGACTGTTCCAACTCTCGAGGACAGAACACGAGTTTGGGACAAAATGACTCGGAGTTTGGGGGACGACGGAATGGGTCAACGGACCTGTTGCGTTTGCGACGAGTCCGTATTCCTGGATTCCATCCATGAAATGTTACGTACCGGTAACGACAATAGCGAGTACGACCGGATGATTGGTTTATTCCAGAAGAAACTCACTCCCGGGAGCTCAACCAATTATCCCGCTTCGTTGATTAACCTATATTCGGTCGACTACTTGGATTCCCGTCTAAAGGACGTATTGTTGTCTCCCAGGGGTTTTAAGGTTGATCAGGATGGTTCAGTGCGATTGCGTATTTGTTCGACCTGTTTGAACTCGATCAAAAACGCAGTTATTAAGAAACCACCAAAACTCTCTATCGCAAATGGTTTCTTGTTGGGGAAAGTTCCTGCGGCAGTTGCTGACGCAACCGACGCCGAGTGGAATTTGGTTGTTCGCGCGACGCCGACCTGTAAGACTGTAGTTGTACGAGGCGGCGCGAATAAGATGATGCAGTCGCATGTGTTAGTTTGGGGACAACCTGACACTCCGGCTGCAATTCAACTACCTCGAGTTCTGCAGGACTCCGTTTCGGCGTTTCGGGTGATTCTAGCCGGAGCGTTAACTTCAGTCCAACGTTTACTGGCTATGAAACGCTGCACCATCCGACGCGATAAAGTAAACGCGCTCCTTACGTTTCTACTCGCCAATAACCGTCTCTACGGCGATGTGGAGCGCATTCAGGGGCGGTTAGATGAACTGCCCGCCGATGACATCCCCAGTTCGATGATCAGCTCTGTCGTCGATGAAACAACGGAAATGGAACTGGGGGAACCTACGTCGTCTCACACTCGCCCCGCTGATATTGTGAACGTCGCTGACCTAGAGGAGGGTGTCGAACGTACAGACGCCTCTATATTCTCTTCTAACCAGGTTGGTGTTTTTTTGTACTTTTAATAATCGATGGGCTGAATTAGTGTATTTGGTTTATTGTTTATATTTTTATTGTTTCACTATAAATTATTAATATGGATGTAAATTTGAATATTTCACTTATATCAGAGTCTAGCATGGTTAAAATGTCAGACGAATTTAGTTATTTTTCCGGTGCCAGTACAAGTACCAGTACCAGTACAAGTACCTGTAACAGAACAAGTGCCGGTACCAGTACCAGTACAAGTACCGGTACAAGTTCAATTACAAGCACCGGTACCAGTACAAGTACCTGTAGCAGAACTAGTACCTGTAACAGAACAAGTACCGGTACCAGTACAAGTACCGGTACCAGTACAAGTACCGGTACCAGTACAAGTACCAGTACAAGTACCGGTACCAGTACAAGTACCGGTACCAGTACAAGTACCGGTACCAGTACAAGTACCGGTACCAGTACAAGTACCTGTAACAGAACAAGTACCTGTAACAGAACAAGTACCGGTACCAGTACAAGTACCGGTACCATTACAACTACCGGTACAGGTACCAGTACAAAAGCACCGGTACCAGTACAAGTACCTGTAACAGAACAAGTACCAGTACAAGTACCAGTACAAGTACCGGTACCAGTACAAGTACCGGTACAGGTACCAGTACAAGTACAGGTACCAGTACAAGTACCGGTACTACTACAAGTACCGGTACAAGTACCGTTACCACTGCAAGTACCGGTACCAGTACAAGTTCTTGTAACAGAACAAGCACTGGTAACAGTATAAGCAGCTGTATCAGTACAAGTACCGGTACAAGTACCAGTTCCATTGCAAGAACCGGTACCAGTACAAGTACCGGTACTGGTACCAGTACAGGTACCTGCATCAGAACAATTTCAAGTACCGGTTATAATACAAGTACCTGCAACAGTACAAGTACCGTACCGGTACCGGTACCAGTTCAAGTGCCAGTATTAGTACAAGTACCTGTAACAGTACACGTACTGCTACTGGTACGAGTTTAAGTACCGGTACCAGCACAAGTTCCGGTACCAGTACAATGACAATTTCAAGTTCCGGTACCAGTACAACGACAAGTAGTAGCTTTAACAGTACAAGTACGGTACAAGCCGGTATTCATTTATTACAAAAATGCATAACTTTCCTTCAATATTCATAAATCAGGCAGTTACAGTTCCTAGATATAAAAAGCTGCTTCATAAAATTATTTTGAATATAAATCAATTCCTACGATTCATACTGTCCATCATTATACTCAGTACTGTTCTAACGAGTATGTTAAGACCAGGTCTGCAACATTTATTTCGCGTCTAAAACATTGTTTAAAGTACATAATGGAGCCGTATATGGCGCAGCTGATGAATATTTAACGCCACCCGCCACTATTGGGGAGGACATAGCATCTATTGACTCCGACTCTGTAATAGGTACCTGTTATTAATATATAGATGAACACTTGACTTCTAGCATTGTGTATTATTGACATAAAATATTTTATTGTCACGGGGGTGTGTATTACAAATTTACTATTGTGACAGATGGGGGAGCTTGCGTGACACTTTGTGACAGAGATGGGAGGGGGGGGGGGGGGGGTGGGTGTCAAAAATCGGGGAAATTTACTTGACATACTTTATAAACGTCCCCATACTTATCATGGGACAACTATTTGCTCTTTATTATATATTTATTTTTGCAGATCTAATCTGTCGCTTATTAATTGATAAGACGATTTTTGCTACAAATTATATTGAAATGTAATGAGTAATTTTTTATTATTTTTTAATTATGTTTTTTTGGTTATATAATTATATTTGCAGGTGACGCAATCTGCAACGCAAGCGCAGATGTTACAACGAATGGGGGGATGTGACGATGAACTTGTCTTACGGCGCAGTTCACATTTACTGTCTGACTGGAATTCAGAGACTCGGATGCTAATGTTCGCCAAGCAGTTTCCCTTCGGTTATGGCGACCCGGGGGACATCGCAGGCGTTGGGAATGTCGAAGGATTTCGTCATTTACTCCGGTTATCGACCCAACAGTTTAGCGATTCGGAATCTGTCCTCCGGGTTTTTGACATTCTGTCCCGCGAACAGGCACTGAGTAATACGTCTTTACGGTTGCGGAAATTCCCTGGCGTTTGTGCGAATATTAACTCGGTTACACGCGATGAACTCAAAGAATTCCTCGATAAGTCGCGTAATGAAACCGTTAATAACTCAGGGAACGCGCGATCGTTAATGACTCACGTGAAGATAGTCTCGGGAACTAAATGGGGATCCGATGAGCAACGAACACAGGAGCGGAGAAAGTTATACAACATGGTAACTAAGTTTGGTAACCCACATCTGTTCCTCACCGTTGCTCCTAACGAAATGGGATCCCTTGCGGTTTTTAGGTTAGTTTATATTTAATTAAAGGCGGGGTGTTGGGGGGTGGTGTACCTGGATTACG
>JAUCBJ010003981.1:0-56752 GCA_032718475.1 Nemertoderma westbladi
CGGATAACCAAAACACCATGATACCTGCCCCGTCCATAAAACCCAGACCACGCCACGCCAAGAATGTGGGTCAGAGGAAGTTGGACCGGAGTAGATCCAAGTGCCGACCAACAGACACACCAGGTTCCTCTTGCACGCATACCATCCCTCCTAGCTACTAGAAAGCTACTAGAAGGACGAGACAGGGGGGCAAACTGGACGCAAATACCATGTGGGATTTGGGATTAGGAAATAAGGTATTTGAGATTTGGAAATAAGGTATTTGGGATTTGGGAATAAGGTATTTGGGATTTGGGAATAATATATTTGGGATTAGGGAATAAAGGTATTTGGGATTTGGGAATAAGGTATTTGGGATTTGGGAATAAGGTATTTGGGATTTGGGAATAAGATATTTGGGATTTGGAAATAAGGTATTTGGGATTTGGGAATAAGGTATTTGGGTTTTGGGAATAAGGTAATTGGGATTTGGGAATAAGGTATTTGGGATTTGGGAATAATATATTTGGGATTAGGGAATGAAGGTATTTGGGATTTGGGAATAAGGTATTTGGGTTTTGGGAATAAGGTAATTGGGATTTGGGAATAAGATATTTGGGATTTGGAAATAAGGTATTTGGGATTTGGGAATAAGGTATTTGGGATTTGGGAATAAGGTATTTGGGATTTGGGAATAAGGTATTTGGGATTTGGGAATAAGGTATTTGGGATTTGGAATAAGGTATTTGGGATTTGGGAATAAGGTATTTGGGATTTGGGAATAAGGTATTTGGGATTTGGGAATAAGGTATTTGGGATTTGGGAATAAGGTATTTGGGATTTGGGAATAAGGTATTTGGGATTTGGGAATAAGGTATTTGGGATTTGGGAATAAGGTATTTGGGATTTGGGAATAAGGTATTTGGGATTTGGGAATAAGGTATTTGGGATTTGGGAATAAGGTATTTGGGATTTGGGAATAAGGTATTTGGGATTTGGGAATAAGGTATTTGGGATTTGGGAATAAGGTATTTGGGATTTGGGAATAAGGTATTTGGGTTTTGGGAATAAGGTAATTGGGATTTGGGAATAAGGTATTTGGGATTTGGGAATAAGGTATTTGGGATTTGGGAATAAGGTATTTGGGATTTGGGAATAAGGTATTTGGGATTTGGGAATAAGGTATTTGGGATTTGGGAATAAGGTATTTGGGATTTGGGAATAAGGTATTTGGGATTTGGGAATAAGGTATTTGGGATTTGGGAATAAGGTATTTGGGATTTGGGAATAAGGTATTTGGGATTTGGGAATAAGGTATTTGGGATTTGGGAATAAGGTATTTGGGATTTGGGAATAAGGTATTTGGGATTTGGGAATAAGGTATTTGGGATTTGGGAATAAGGTATTTGGGATTTGGGAATAAGGTATTTGGGATTTGGGAATAAGGTATTTGGGATTTGGGAATAAGGTATTTGGGATTTGGGAATAAGGTATTTGGGATTTGGGAATAAGGTATTTGGGATTTGGGAATAAGGTATTTGGGATTTGGGAATAAGGTATTTGGGATTTGGGAATAAGGTATTTGGGATTTGGGAATAAGGTATTGGGATTTGGGAATAAGGTATTTGGGATTTGGGAATAAGGTATTTGGGATTTGGGAATAAGGTATTTGGGATTTGGGAATAAGGTATTTGGGATTTGGGAATAAGGTATTTGGGATTTGGGAATAAGGTATTTGGGATTTGGGAATAAGGTATTTGGGATTTGGGAATAAGGTATTTGGGATTTGGGAATAAGGTATTTGGGATTTGGGAATAAGGTATTTGGGATTTGGGAATAAGGTATTTGGGATTTGGGAATAAGGTATTTGGGATTTGGGAATAGTATTTGGGTATTTGGGAATAAGGTATTTGGGATTTGGGAATAAGGTATTTGGGATTTGGGAATAAGGTAATTGGGATTTGGGAATAAGGTATTTGGGATTTGGGAGTAGGTATTTGGGATTTGGGAATAAGGTATTTGGGATTTGGGAATAAGGTATTTGGGATTGGGAGATAAGGTATTTGGGATTTGGGAATAAGGTATTTGGGATTTGGAATAAGGTATTTGGGAATATGGGATTTGGGAATAAGGTATTTGGGATTTGGGAATAAGGTATTTGGGATTTGGGAATAAGGTATTTGGGATTTGGGAATAAGGTATTTGGGATTTGGGAATAAGGTATTTGGGATTTGGGAATAAGGTATTTGGGATTTGGATAAGGTATTTGGGATTTGGGAATAAGGTATTTGGGATGGTATTTGGGATTTGGGAAGGTATTTTGGATTTGGGAATAAGGTATTTGGGATTTGGAAATAAGGTATTTGGGATTTGGGAATAAGGTATTTGGGATTTGGGAATAAGGTATTTGGGATTTGGGAATAAGGTATTTGGGATTTGGGAATAAGGTATTTGGGTTTTGGGAATAAGGTAATTGGGATTTGGGAATAAGGTATTTGGGATTTGAGAATAAGGTATTTGGGATTTGGGAATAAGGTATTTAATTGGGATTTGGGAATAAGGTATTTTGGATTTTGGAATAAGGTATTTGGGATTTGGGAATAAGGTATTTGGGATTTGGAATAAGGTATTTGGGATTTGGGAATAAGGTATTTGGGAATAAGGTATTTGGGATTTGGGAAAAAGGTATTTAATTTGGATTTGGGAATAAGGTATTTGGGATTTTGGAATCTGTAGTTAAAACGTTTTACAAAATTATACAGGTTAGTAAAGAAGCGATGCAATTACGGAGGCGGGCAGATAGAACCAAAACAATAAACGATAGTTAACACGTGTTACAAGATTATGTAGGTTAGTAAAGGAGCAGGTTACAGAGGCATGTTGATAGAACCAAAACAATAAACGATAGTTAACGTGTTACAATATTATGCAGGTTAGTAAAGGAGCAGGTTACAGAGGCGGGCAGATAGAACCAAAATAATAAACGATAGTTAACACGTGTTACAAGATTATGTAGGTTAGTAAAGGAGCAGGTTACAGAGGCATGTTGATAGAACCAAAACAATAAACGATAGTTAACGTGTTACAATATTATGCAGGTTAGTAAAGGAGCAGGTTACAGAGGCGGGCACATAGAACCAAAACAATAAACGATAGTTAACGTGTTACAATATTATGCAGGTTAGTAAAGGAGCAGGTTACAGAGGCGGGCACATAGAACCAAAACAATAAACGATAGTTAACGTGTTACAATATTATGCAGGTTAGTAAAGGAGCAGGTTACAGAGGCGGGCACATAGAACCAAAATAATAAACGATAGTTAACACGTGTTACAAGATTATGTAGGTTAGTAAAGGAGCAGGTTACAGAGGCATGTTGATAGAACCAAAACAATAAACGATAGTTAACGTGTTACAATATTATGCAGGTTAGTAAAGGAGCAGGTTACAGAGGCGGGCACATAGAACCAAAATAATAAACGATAGTTAACACGTGTTACAAGATTATGTAGGTTAGTAAAGGAGCAGGTTACAGAGGCGGGCAGATAGAACCAAAACAATAAACGATAGTTAACACGTGTTACAAGATTATGCAGGTTAGTAAAGGGCAGGTTACAGAGGCGGGCAGATAGAACCAAAACAATAAACGATAGTTAACACGTGTTATAAGATTATGCAGGTTAGTAAAGGAGCAGGTTACAGAGGCGGGCAGATAGAACCAAAACAAGAAACTATAGTTAACACGTGTTACAAGATTATGCAGGTTAGTAAAGGAGCAGGTTACAGAGGCGAATTTATTCGCCTCTGTAACCTCGCCAATTTATAGGCGGTTTCAATAATATATAAAATAGTACAGTACCCGGTATTATGCGAATTGTATTTAATTTACCGCCAATAACCAATATTATGAAAAGTATTAGTAGGGAAAAACAAAGATTAATGCAATCTATATGTATTATAGAAAACTATATAAGATCGCAGGAAAAAGTGAAACATATTTTTCGAACAAAAGTTAAGTGTAGACTTCGAACGATTGGCCTTTTTGTTAAATTGTTCAGCGGCAGAATAATTAATGTGTTCGTATTCCAGAAACTTTGAATGAGAAAAGTAATTGACTCCACCAGGTTTACACTCTGGTGATTTATGGCCGTTTACATGGAATTTATCTACCATGAACAACCAACCATATTCATGGGGACGACGGCTAGTTACGTACTTATCCAGTCCACATGCATAATCATAAATTATTAATTTGGTATCCTTATAGTCAACGCTTATAAATTCAGCAACTTGTTTCAGACTTTATTTTTTTGACATTTCAGCAAAAGACTCGACATATCCGCATGACCTAACCCCAAATAGAACACCACATGTACGGCCTGAAAACTTCGGCACTACTTTTGAACACTCCATATCTGTACGTTGAAGATCGCACTCTGAGATTTTTGTAGGTTTAGAAACTGGTCCATGTATTTTGCACCTAACCATGCCTGATCGGCTTCTAATGTTACAGAAGAATCACAAACGTCGCCGTTATCTAGAGGCCTGCCACACATACCTCGAAAAAGCTTATAATTTCCATCAACGACAATTACATCTGAACATTTCGGAACATTACAATTTAAATGATTATTGTGTAGTAACTCATCAATATGTGAAGCATAGCCACTACCTTCATTTTCTATAACAGATGATTTTTGTAATATAGGAGGTAAATTACATAGAACATGGAACTGCAGCATTCGATACATGACTAAAGCCTGGGATAATAAATGTTTTTATATCTCACAACCTGTTTCTATTCGGTAATTAATCGCAATAGCATCAAATGTACCACCAAATACGTGCAATTATCTTATAAATCGATTCAATAAAGATTTTGAAAACACACTAACATTTGTCACCCAAAATAAAATTGCATTATTGGCAAAATTAGTATACTCAAATGTGGACACAGTAATGGTTAATCCAGGCTTTAAATTTCTTCCACAACCCTTCACAAATTGTCGAGAATTTCCCCTACATTTATATCGCACCCCAACATATTCTTTTTTGCCACTTTCTCCATACCAATCTGCTCTAATCTCAATAGTTTTCATGCGAAACCCACAGCAAAACATCACCAAAGAAAGTATGAAAATTAAATATTAAATATTAAGAGAATTCAATATCTTAACGAAAACGCCTCTTAAAAAACTAATAATAAAACACTACTACTAGTATTATTCAACTGCATACTGCAGGGCCCATGTGAAGAATACCAGGTGTTCACCAAAAACACAGGTTACGAAGGGCTGAATCTAACCAAAACAACAAACGAATTAGTACATGTACAGGTTATAAGACAGAAATAAGCGCTATAAACACTTAATAAAGATAAATGAAAAAAAATAAAAAATCTTCATATATTATAAAATTCCAATAAAAAGTCGACCTCAAAGTGAATCCTGCTATTCTTCACATGGGCGAACTGCAGAACTGTAATATACTGTAGTATTCTCAGCTGGAAATACATTTCTACAAACTCAATATAATACAGTACTGCAGCGCTGTACTCCAGTGATAACATGGGATAGTGTGATGAGTAGTGAGAGACCTGTTTAACTTCAAGTGTGTCTCCTGCCCTTATTTATATAAATCTTTGTTCATTTGTTGTGAATTCGAAATATAAACAAAAAACGTTAATCCCAAATCCCAGATCAACTGAGACCCGTCAGCGGAAACAGCCAGTGCCGCTAGTCGGTGGGGTTGACTTGTTGAGGAGAGGCGTAATGAGATACGCATTGCGTATCTTCTTCAGTGAACCAATAATGGCAGATCCCAAATTCCTTATTCCCAAAACCCAAATCCCAAATACCTTATTCCCAAATTCCAATACCTTATTCCCAAATCCCAAATACCTTATTCCCAAATCCCAAATACCTTATTCCCAAATCCCAAATACCCTATTCCCAAATACCTTAATCCCAAATCCCAAATACCTTATTCCCAAATCCCAAATACCTTATTCCCAAATCCCAAATACCATATTCCCAAATCCCAAATACCTTATTACCAAATCCCAAATACCTTATTCCCAAATCCCAAATTCCTTATTCCCAAATTCCATATTCCCAAATTCCTTATTACCAAAATCCAAATCCCAAATTCACCATCTCTGGGATTTGCGTCCAGTTCCCCTGGAGAGATATTTTTCTGTGTGTGTCCAGTCCCCCCCCCCCCCCCCCCCCCCCTATCTGAGAAGGACCTCAGTTGCGTCATCAGTTGCATGAATATATATAAACGTTGATTAATCCAATCTTATTTAGATCCAAGGTCCAAGGTTAAGTTAACATGTAATTTCAGTTAAAAAAATTATGTAACCTGAAAAGCTAGCCCAGTGAACAAACCCAGTTGACAAAAATGTGGACTGGATAGGCGCCGTGGGCTTCAAAAATATGAAAATGCAAGTGATCTATCCGCGACTGATTTAGAATTCGGCATAGATTACCACCTGAACGTCATTATTATTTAACGAATTTCTTAACGAAATGTTGGTAAACCATATTACCATTGCACGTAACGTGTTCAATGTTTGTTTCAATGTTGTTCAATGTTTGCTTAACTTTCAGTTTATTAAAACATTTATATTAAGAAAAATAAACCTGTCGCCCAAACCTATTAGGTGCTCTTTCATCAAATGGCATTTCACAATTATAATTGACAAACTAACTAGGATTACTCCACATTAATAATTGACCATGTACCAGGTAGACTAATATAAATTCGTATTTTTGTCACCAAGACATCTTTCTTTGACAGCCAGACCATCTGTCAGCCTTCCTATTTTTCACTGATTTTGAAACTTTCGCCCTGAATCTTCAATAGTAACATTCGATTACAGCAAATTCAATCTGAATCATTGTCAAGGAGTCTCAAGCACCCATACTCATGGACTTACTCTTCTTCTGATATTACAGACCCATAACGCTTTAACCAATTGTATTGAGATTTTGAAAAAATATGCGACCTCCATCTTCCTACTAAGTTGTTCAAAATAAGATATTCCAAGGAGGCCATATGGCAAATAGCGGGGTTACTGGCGGCAATTAGAAGAAAAACTAATGTATACTGCACGCGGAGTTTGTTGGCAATCCCATAGCAACCAATGAGAATGCCTATAAAACATATCGTAATAATAATAATATGCTGATCTTGTGACCAGAATAAATACTACGCCTGTATTATTTCCAATTTAATAAGAACAAATCAAACATTAAAGGGCCTACCTGTACCAACTGTATTACATCGCGGTAAGAAACTGTTGACACCAAACAAACTCGTGTCTTCTAATAACACTATCGTAACGGAAACTTCAGATACAGCTAATGAATTTAACACTTTTTTACTTCGTTAGGAACCGAATTAATTTCCGAAATTCAAAATTCATCACGCAGTCCAACTCGTTTTATTTCAAATAACAAACCAAATTTAATTTTCACTGGTTGAAACAACTCCAATTGAAGTCCAGTTACTCTTAAATTTTTTTTAAAGAGGCCACAAAATAGCGCTTTAGTGGCCAAAAAGGATGTTCCTTGAACAATTTTGATTATGAGTTCAAATTTAGTGAATCTCTACAATTCTTGGTTGTATCCAATTCTATCGAGCAATTTTGGCTGAAATTGAGCTGGGGCCATTTTATACACAAAAGGCCCAAAAAGTTCCCGTTTTGGATCCTTTTCACTCTAAAAAAATGGCCCAAAACATTTTTGCCAAAATTGCTTGACAGCCTTACAGTAGAGACAAGCAGATTTTTATCTCTGTTTCAAATTTCAACTGATTTCATTAAGAATTGTTCGAGAATATACCTTTTCGTGAAAAAAAAAATACATTCTGAGATAAAGGTGTTTAAAGTTTAAGGAAAAATTCAAACTCTCCCGCTATTTTAGATAATAGGCCTACAATACTTTTTCGCGAAAATGGCCAAATTCAATTAAAAATATCGTGCTGCTCGAAGGGTTTTCAAAAAACAGACTTGCCCTTATGTTTTATACAATAACTCGAGTTTGAGGAAAGATTTGAGAAAGATGCTTGCAGATTTCAAATCTCCATTAAATTCAGCACAGGATAGGATCACAAAAAATTTGATAATTTCAAAAATAGGAGATCTCTACCCCCTCACCTACATGTAAATAATATATATATATAATAATATTCTATAAGCTGCGACGGTTTTGTGCACTTCGCACCTCAAAAAAATTTTGAATAATTTTTAAATAACTAGCAATTTTAAATTTGAAAAATAACGAGCTTTATGTTCTAGAACTTTATATATTTTATTTTATTTATGTTCTAGAATAGTGTATAATATTAACATTTTGTTCTAGAACTCTACAATGTTGCCATGGTAACAATGATTTATGTTATAAAAATGTAGTGCTATACGGAACTGTTACCAAAATAACTATTATTCAATATTTTCTTATCACAATTATTTTTAGTGTTGGTGTTGACTCCATGAGTATAAAAATGTTGATCATTTCTCCAGGGCTTCCTTATTTGGTTCTATTGGATTTCTTGTTGCACACGAGCTTCAACATGCATTCCATAAAAATGCCAACCAGATCCACTTTGGCGGTTCGGCGATATCTGAGACCACATGGAAGCGGTTTACACAAACTTGGGAATGCGTTAGAAATATGTCCAATGTTTATGGAACATATGACATTGAAGTTAATAGGGATAAAATCATAGCTGATATCATCGGAGATATGGGGGCGTTGGAGGTACGTTTAGCAACGACAACAATTAATATTAACATTAAACTATTAGTTTAGTAATATGTATAGTATTTTTCCATTTTCTCTGTAAAACTAACTATCTGATCGCTGACGATTATCTACCTTTAGTAAGCGAGGACAGGTCATCATCATTCGTAATCACTCTTTCTGGATTTCCACATGATATGAGTTTTTTTTTGTAAAAGTTGTCCGGCGAGCAACGAAGTATGGGACCTTATCATACCGCTGTTTCAACCGTTATTTGTCTCTTGGTCTATCTGTCAGCTGATATTTTAAAGCTAATAAATAATTCTTTGGTGAAATGAAACCAAACTTGGTATATATGTATAGAATTTGCGTGAGGGTTTCAGCAGTCTCCATAAAACGGACGACTCGTCATCGGTTGAAATATTACTAGCCGTATGCTAAACTTGCTTTCTTCGTCTTGCGCAAAGGTCCACGAAAATGTTATTGATGGTAGAAGTGCTAAACCAATATATGATGCCTTTCTGCGGTGTCAGTTAACTATGCAAAGGTTGCCGCGATAAACGTAGATGATTCAAATTCAGTTTCATTGTCTATTTACATGTCTAGAGCTGTAAAGTATCATTTACTTCGATGTTAATGTACACCTGAACGATGTAGTACGTTATCTTCTATAGTTTCAATGTGCAATATTTAACTCACCATTAGTACTGATAGCGCCCGTGTGAAGCGTGCCCGCGTGTTTTCACTTTTCGGCCGACATTTTATTTGAATTTTATATGAAGAAATTTGTATTTTTTTAATTTATCTTTATTAAGTGTTTTATAGAGCTTATTTCTGTCTTATAACCTGTGCATATGGCCCGTGTGAAGTATAGCAGACTTTCTGCTGTTATATTTCACTTTGCAGTTTACCCCCGTGTGAAAAATACCAGGTTTTCACTAAAACCACAGGTTACAGAAGGGCTAATTCTAACCAAAACAATAAACGAATAAGTACCTCTACAGGTTATAAGACAGAAATAAGCGCTAAAAAACACTTAATAATTTAAAAAAATACAAATTCTTCATATATAAAATTGCAATAAAATTTCGACCGAAATGTGAAAACCTGGTATTCTTCACATGGGCGGTACATATACTTATTCGTTTATTGTTTTGGTTAGATTCAGCCCTTCTGTAACCTGTATTTTTGGTGTAAACCTGGTATTCTTCACATGGGGGTAAACTACAAAGTGAAACATAACAACAGAAAGTCTGGTATTTTTCACATGGGCCACTGATGGCGTAAATAAAGTAAAAAATTCCGAGCGTTTGTCAATTATTCTTAGCAACATTTTATTTTATGTTAAAGTAAGTAATTAATTAACTCTCGCCCTACTCCTACTATTTTATTTTCTATTTCCCTATCGCAGATATACGGTGGCCCATAAATGTCAGCTGGATATAAATATGCACGGCAGTAATTAAAAACCAATGCAGAAATGAAAGAGCCACTGCAAAAATTAAAAAGATTCAGCAAAATTGAAAAGCTACAGCAGAAATTAAAAAAAGCTACAGCAGAAATTAAAAAGCCACGATATAAATGATAAATCCACGGCAAAATTAATTGCAGAATTTAAAAAACCAATAGGAGAATTTCAAAAAGTTGAGGCAGAAATTCAAAAAGCGAAATTAAAAACACATCGGAAATTAGAAAACACATGAGGAATTATTCAAAGGCATTGAAAATAATCACCGATTTTTAAGGAAAATGACTGACGCTGACTTAATTTCTACAGTCACTTTTTAAGTTCTGTCATGGGTTTGTAATTTCTACACTGGCTTTGCATTTTGTAACAATTTTTGCCGTGCCTTACCTACATCTTGTGCCAATGCGGCGACCCCGTACAATAAGCTAATTAGCTAAATATTAGGCTTATTATCTATTTTTTATATCCAATAGTTATCTTTCAATGCTTACCTGAATATGATTGAAGAAAGCTCGGAGGAACCCGAATTATTTGGTACCAACATGACGAACCAACAGGTATACTTTGTGAGTTTTGCTCAGAGTTTGTGTTCAATTGCTATCGAACAAACAAAGACAATACAAGCAACCAGCCACTACTCACCAGATTTACACAGGTGAGTGAGTATATACAACAACCAGCTACACTCTTATCTACAATAAGCTTTAATGTATATTTTATTTTTAAATCCGTTGATTTCATTTCTGATGTCAGTTTTTACGACTGACCAACTCTAGTCTGACTATCTGTGTGTAGAATTTCTAATTAAGCAATGCTCGTAGGACACTCCTACCAAATTGAAAATGAATCTGCTGGCAGATACTATAATTTCAGCTACTTCTACGTTTCTGACAATTCGCCCCATAGCGGTAGACAGAAGAACTATAGAGGTCTGTCTGTGTGTAGAATATCTAAAATTGTGGTAAACTGTATGTGTACCAAGTTTGGTTTAATTTCATCAAGGAATGACCGAGTTATTAACGATCGAAAATTAGACGACGACAGACGACTACAGATGACGACGACAAATAACTCGTTAATGGTACCCCTATGCTAAGGCTTCGCTCAGTACGTGGCTCTCCCCACATTGTGTCACTGTGACATATTGTTGTCACGCGAACCTTTAAAATTCCAGAGGGGGGGGGGGGGGGGCGACTTACTACACAATCAAAATTCATCCCTCTCCAAGGTAAAAATCGACGCAAATAACAGCTGAGTACTACTAAAAATAAAGCTGTAACGTTCGTTCTATTGACTTTAGTTTATTATTTGGTTAGAATAACGTGCCGTTGTGACCTGCTCATTTCCATTAATTTATAATTTAAATTGAAACGAGATATTAATTCGCCAAAATGGGATTCAAACTGAAATCGTCAAAAATTTCGGAGGGGCTTCATATATTGGGATAGGCAAAATATCGAAATAAAAAAATAGCGGGAAATTTGAAAATTTTTCAGGTACTTTAAGCCCTATGAATCGTCGATATGGATACGTTTACATTGTCCTGACCTCCAGAATGGTGTATTACAGGATGTTAGACCCCTAGATCCCTTCCTATAAATGTATTACAGGATGTTATTTCGCACCAATATTCCCGCCCTGGCCCTATTACAGCCGGACGGACATATTTTGCCATTCTTCAGTAAAAGCTAGAGGATTACAGTACGAGTCAGCTACTCAGCTCTTTAGAATAGTATTCACAATGAGTGATAATCCCAATACCATCAGTTAACACCGGACTAAGTATATAATATTATATATATAATTTAATATTAATAGTATATAATATATATATAGGCCTATATAATATTAGGCCTGTAAGGGTCACCGGTACAAATGATGCTTTCAGTTTATCGTTGTACCGGTAGGTTTGAGCTTCAGCCAAGGACTACTATACTGAGTAGGCCTTCAGCTTCTTGGCTTCAGCTGATAGCCGCATGTCAGCTGAATTGAACAGTACTGACCTAAGCCTACAAATCATTACGGTACCATATCAGTTTCAGTATTAAAGATCTTAGCACTTCGTGAATATCGGTACCGTTTTTCCTAGTCTGCTGATAAAACTGAGAACTTCGTATCGAGCTAGAGTTTAACTCGGTACTGGAACATTTCGCAGCCTTAACCTGATACTGTACAAACTCATACTATTACTATAGTGGTACAGCTGACCCAATGACCAACCAACAGTCATGGCAGAACTATATAGGCTAAAAATATTGGTGTCTGAGCTGGAGAGTCCAACAACTGGAGGTCGACCAGAGTTTCATGGGTTCTGAATTCTGATCATACACCCACTTCATATCATAGTTAAACTCAGGTCAGTTGTTTCAGTAGATTATCTCACCAGAGCAGAGCTTCAATGCTAGGACCTAATCCCGTATATCCAGACCATCCAGTGACAATCCAAAATGAAAATAAAAAAATTATTACGAAATGTTTAGTTTAGTCCTAATGAAATCCTTGGATATTAATAACCGAATATCCTGGATATTTATTATAAGCCACATAATCCATAAGTTACGAATTAGGACAATGGCTCCCCGGAAAATTGCCCTCTGGACAATTGCCTCCTGGAAATTTACCCCCCGAACAATTGCCCCCCCCCCCCCCCCCCCCCCCCGATATCATATTTACGGAATATATTTTTAACATTTTCATTTGAATCTTAGTAATGTCCTAATTACAATTTTCAAAATATATAATCTCAAAATATACAAGTTTGTTTCTAGAACAATTTGATTGACTTTATGCTGGCTAAAGCTTATATAAGACATAATGAAATGACTTTATTCTAATGAAATACAGGAACCATTTGTGGCAGTAACACTAGAAACAGACCATGTGCAGGGAGTGACTATTTTTATTTTATAATCTCATTGTAACTTAAGTGGAATTTTTCATCTAAGTGGAATTTTTCAATGAATCTGAATCTGCAAACAGCTAAGCGATATCTATTTCCATTCTCGAGATAAGTGACCGACAACATTGATCGTTTGTTTAGAGTCTGAAACTCAATTCCGAGACAAACGCACTTAACATTTTACTATTAATTGTTACTCTTTTTGAAGGTCAATAAAAAGAAAGTACAACATCCAAATGAAATTTCGGAGAGGATGTAATTTAGGTCATCAGTAAACCTATTTCCCGTGTTACCTTTCAAATTTGGCTGAATCTAGACTGTCTGTATGACTGTTGGTCTGTATGTCCATCCATCAAATAATAAAGGAAACTAGCATAGGCCTACTGTACAGCTAATATTTCCACTGTGTGTGTAATATTTCCCTGGTTGTGAATGTAGCTCTAATGTTAATTACCACGTTTATAAGAATCCTGACCATTTGTATGACTGATTGTTGTATATATATAAAACAAACAGGTAAAACCTCGAGTCTTACACCCCACAAACTAACAAAAAACATAGAATGAGGACATTAACTGAGTACTATTTTGGGCGTTAATGTCCTGATTCTATGTTTTTGGTTAGTTTGTGGGGTGTAAGACTCGAGGTTTTACCTGTTTATTTTATATATATACAATAGCCCCCTGTTAGTCAGTATGTCCACCTTTAATTATTATTGTCTGTCTGTCCTGTCTATTGATCTGTTTGTCCATAAAAGTAAGCCTATCATATGTATATGGTTATTTCAGATATATGAAAATTGAAATTTTCGTGTTGCACCCACATTTAGTAACCATATAAAATAGCATTCCGGTCCATCAAATCACCTGGAAAATATTACGAATGAAATCAGCATCCAAACCGATATAAATAGAAAATCAGAGTTTAAGAGCACATGTTTGAAAATAATTAAAATTTGAAATTTTGTGTTACACCCACTTTTTGGGTTCCCCATACATTTTTCCAAATATCATGAAAACTAAAAAAGATATGACTATACCGCTAGCAGATTTAAAATCTCCATAAAATTTGGGATAAGATAAGCCATTAAAACGGAAATATATTTTTTTAACCTAAGTCAAACTAAATGTGATTCCCTGAAAATAATATTTCCTACACATACAGTAGGTAGGTTTCTAGTGTTACTGCCACTTACTGATACTGTGCTACTGTAGTAACGTAAGTGTACAATTACATTACTGACACATTTTTCCATTTCTGAACAAAACCATAATATTACACCTTTATTTACAGTTGCATTAACAGCTCAACTCCAATTAATTTATTCCCACATTTATATTATACAATATTGGAATTATTTAGCAAATAAATAAGCAAATATGATTTTTTCAATTATATGAATGAAACGGGCTTAGCTATCTAAAATTTTATTTTTTTCTAACACTTGCTAGTTGAAAGAATCATTTTCCTCGGGGAAAATTGTTTGATGGGAAAGTGTCATTGTGGGGTGGAAAATTGGCCGTGGGCAATGACCCGGGTGCAATTAATTATTGACGACTGTCACGGTGGGTTACTCCCAAAAAAACATTGGTATTTTAAGGAATGAACTTATGACGGCCTCTAGCGGCCAGCACAGAAAATAATTCTTCGGTAATTAAATTATCGCCATGTTCTGAAATTTTAACTACTGTAGATGATGTGTCGCCTTTAGAGTCAGATATTGGACAGTTCTGAGCGTGACGATTTAAATTTTGAAATAAATTAAATATCAAATTAAAATTAGAGTATTATAATTAGGGGAAGTGTTCGGAGACTTGCCTGGCAGTAAACAAGCGCGATATCGCGCAAAGGTCCGTTCGCGTCTACTAACGCATGAACTGCCTCCTTGAATGGCTTACTACCAATCTTACAACAAAAAACATTCACCGGAATAGGGGATTGAACTCGGTACCTAGAGATTCCAAGTCCACACGCTCTGCCAACTGAGCCACTGGAGCCGTATCAATCCTTAATACCAAAACCTAACGAGAAATTAACAACAACAACAACAACAACGGAGTGAATACCAGAGATCTCGCTACGCGGACTTAAAAAGTAGGTATACGTGAACGTTTTCGCCCAACCGGGCTACTTCAGACTTAATTACAGAATTAGGTGTTGTACAAGAGTAAAGTTTGAAGGCAATGTCGGAATGACATTTTCCATTTTCATTTACTAAAACTCCTCCGCCACTTTTTAATAAAATTTTAAGATTTTTGGCTCTCGAAGTAAGCCACAACCAGCCCCCTTAACGCTAGTATTGAACTTCTACTGTGTAGTAAGCATCTTTTACTGCATTGTCAGTTCTGAGTTTCTCCCAGTCATAGTTGATTCGCTTGCTTGTCTTGGGGTTGCTGGCTCTCAAACTGAGTCTGATCTCTGTAGTCAGAATTCTGTGTTCGGAACCAATTCGAATTGGGTTGAACGAGCAGTATGCATCGCATTTAATCATGCTGTTTCTCCACTTTTTGTTTATAAGTTATCCAGCTGCTGCGCTTCGGTTCTGTTCGAGTATAGAAAGGTCCACAACTTCCCCTTAGAGTTTTCGAATGCGGTGTTTGTTAAGGTCAGAGTACCCCAACCCCCCGCCCCCCTTTTTTTTTTTTTAAATGTCTACAATTTCTACTGAAATGAAAATATTTAAATTTTATCCTATACAGTACCGGTACCGGTATTTTCAAATATGGCTAAAAAAATTTCGAAAAATGTCCAAATTCCCTGTCGCTCTCTAGCGGCCATTGAATGAAAAACGATAAGCGGTAAAAGGGAGGGGGGGGGGGGGGGGGGTGGGCGGGGTAGCCACTTAATTTGTATCCTCCGTTTTTTCGTTTTTATTTTCCGATGCCACATTTTTTGGAACCATTCATTGTCATCATTATTTTTGGCACCTTTGTATTAATTGGAAAGTAGTAGGCCTAATTTGAAAAAATTCCGAGATAACTGCCTTTGAAAGTTCAAACCCGCCAAAACTGACTGTCTGTGGTCTGGTTGGTTAATCATTTGTGGCACGAAGGAAGCACATAAGGAAGCATCAGTTTTAAGGTTTGGAGGAATCTAGTCTGTCTGTCTGTCGGTTGTCTTGTCTTTCTTTAACAATTTGCCATAAAAAAGCGATAACTCGAGACCTAAAAGAGATCTCGCTAAGCGGTTTTAAGATTTGAAATCCTCATTAAATTATGTTACACAGATTAAATAGAACAAATATTTGCAATTTTGACATGGGGTGGGGAGGGGGGGGGGGGGGGTTGGGACTATCTGGGATCTGCGATCACTATCTGGGAATTTGGGACAAGGAGGTTTTACCGGTAAGTTGTTCTCTATCATTATCAAATACACTTATTTTATACAAAACATCAAAACTAGGAGATTACAGCACTTGATATATTGATCATATTCGAGATATTACGAATAAAAATTTTCAAACAAAATCGGAAATAATCTTTATCAATATAATGCAAATCCCAATTCATATACTGATTAGTAAGTCTAAAAGAGAGTCTTTAAGGAAGATTAGTAAAATTGTAAACTAAAGTTAAGAATCAACCTATTAGAATATGACTATGGCTATAGGCCTAAATTATACAGTAAAATATACAAACACACCTAGAAGTCTCTTATTTCATTATGTATTCAAACTGACCAGTGTATGTATGAATCCATTTAACCCTATTAATTAATACCGTGCTATAAAATAGAGTGGGGTCATATTGCCCGAGCCCCACACTCGAAAAACTACAAATATTAATGAACACGTCTG
Organism: Nemertoderma westbladi; assembly: GCA_032718475.1. Lineage (NCBI taxonomy): Eukaryota > Metazoa > Xenacoelomorpha > Nemertodermatida > Nemertodermatidae > Nemertoderma > Nemertoderma westbladi. The sequence continues at coordinate 16,890 of JAUCBJ010003981.1, forward strand.
AATTTTAATAATTTTATAGATTAATATTTCAAAATAAGTTGGTTGGTTTTTTGCGGCACCAATATTCAAGTATTTAACAATTTTGAAAAGTTATATTTTATATTTATAATTAACTTCTAAACTTTTATCTACTGTATATGAATTTTTGAGCCGCTGAATCCAAGATGATAAAATAAATGAAAAAATTAATAAATTAAAAGAAAATACACTAACTTTTCAGTTTAAACCTACAACTTTAAATTTACTTATACCATGCGGGGCACTGATTCTAATAGAATACATTCCAAACTCCAATTTTTTCAAGTCGTATTTTTTGGCATAAAATGTTGCTGTTAGAACCAGTTTTGCACCCACCGCTATAAAATACAACTTTGAGAGCCATTTGTATACTAATTCCCTCGATCTACACAAGAAACAAGATGACACGATCAATTGATATATTTGATGGATTTTCAAAATTCGGTGCTAGGTCCAAAATTAGTCACCCGCCGAAAAATGAAGTTTGCCATCGAATTGCGAACCACAAAACCAGGTGTAACTCAAAATAGAGATGATGCAATTCATATTTCATTCATTCATTTCAATTCAAATTTCAAACATATTTTCATAAAAATGTGCCAAAGTAGGTTTAAAAAATGATGCAAAAACAACAAAATAATACCGTGTGGGTGGGGTCGTATTAATTAACCCCAATCACACACCCCGATTTTAATAGGGTTAAAGTGGCAGTAGTTGCATTTACAAACAAAACCAGTAACCAGCAATTCTTGAAATATATGTCTATATGCGAAGTGTTTAACATAGAGACCGTAACGTTCTGTATAAAACAAGCTTCAGTTGCCAATATCAATATAGAATTAAAAGTTTATTCTTCAATAACTTTGCGTGCTTGGATATTCGAGTTACAATTGCGTTGGTAGCCCACGCCCTCTGGTTGTAATATTTTGCCACCGTTCCGTTCATAGCCTTCATTATGAATATGCTTGTTATTGGACCCTGAAACTTTAGAATTTGTTTGTGAAGTAACATATGCTGTATTTTGAATCACCTTGAGAATTTCATTAATGGTTGAAACAACCTCAGGGGCCCCAGGATCACGTACAGTGATAAGACTTGGTGTTTCCGATATTTCCTCATCTTCATGTTCCTTTTGAACTTTGTGGGGTGGGTACATGATGTTCATAGGATAAGGGGGAGGGCAAGGGATTACATTGCGAATGGAACTAACAACTATATTGTTTTCATATGTCGCTTCAGTACATTGATATCCCCCCACACTGTGTTCATTACCAACAACTCTTCCGTAGGGTTGAATTCCATCAACACTTCCACTGCGTCCAATTTCACTAACACTTCCGTAGGGTTGAATTCCACCAACCGTTCCACATGGTTCTATTCCATCAACTTCTCCATTGGGATTAATCCCACCTACAATCCCATTGTGTCCTCTTCCACTTATCTTTCTATAGGTTTCAATTACATCAACATTTCCATGGGCCTCAATTCCACAATCACTTCCAATGGGTGCATTTCCAGTAACCCTTCCATATGGTTCGATTCCATCTACCCTTCCGTAGGTTTTCACTCCATCACCCTTCCCATAGGTTTCAATTCCATTGCGTGAAATTCCACTAACCTTTCCATAATGTTCAATTCTACCAACCCCTCCCTGGGGTTCAATTCTACCAACCCCTCTATGGGGTTCAATTCTACCAACCTCTCCCTGGGGTTCAATTCTACCAACTCCTCCATGGAGTTCAGGTCTACCAACCCCTCCATGGGATCCAATCCCACTAACTCTTCCGCTCTGAATATTTCCACTAGCCGTTCCAATGGTTTCAAAACAACCAGCCATTCTATTTCTGGTATTTACATTTCCAGCACCAATCACAGTATGTCTATTTTCGATAACAGCTGCGCTTGTGTTTGCATAAACTAACCGTGTGCTACTTTCTCCTGAACTTGTTAGACCCACTAAACGCAATCTACTACCTTTAGCATTAGTTTCTGCTGCACTAGTTACACCAACTGCACATGGTCTATTTCCTCTGGCACTGCATGCACTAGTTACACCAACTACATATGGTCTACTTCCTCTGGCACTAGTTACACCAACATTACATGGTCTATTTCCTCTGGCACTGCATGCACTAGTTACACCAACTACATATGGGCTACTTCCTCTGGCACTACATGCACTAGTTACACCAACTGCATATGGTCTACTTCCTCTGGCACTAGTTACATCAACTGCACATGGACTCTTTCCTCTGGCACTGCATGCACTAGTTACACCAACTACATATGGTCTACTTCCTCTGGCACTGCATGCACTAGTTACACCAACTACATATGGGCTACTTCCTCTGGCACTAGTTACATCAACTGCACATGGACGCTTTCCTCCGGCACTGCATGCACTAGTTACACCAACTGCATATGGTCTACTTCCTCTGGCACTAGTTACACCAACTGCACATGGTCTATTTCCTCTGGCACTACATGCACTAGTTACACCAATTGCATATGGTCTACTTTTTCTGGATCTAGTTACACCAACTACATGTGGTCTTCTTCCTCTGTACTTAGGTACACTAACTACTGGTCTATTTCCTCTGGTATTAGTTACATTAACAACTGATCCATTTCGTCTGGCAATAGTCGTATCAAACACAGGTTGTCCACTTCCATTGGTACAGATTGGTGTACTTTTAGGGATGTTGCTTTCACTTCTATTGTAAGTAATTTGTTTATCCGTATTGTCATGTTGTAAAAAAGAATCATCACTGATATCAATCAAATGAATAGGATGATCGTCACGATGTTTAGTAACTTTGTAAAGAATAACTTCTCCATCTTCAATACAATTTGTTACCATAGAGCTTTCAATAGATGCATTAGGGTTATGAAAATCTGTTTGAGAACATTGGATGTCTACAATACATACTTTAAGATTGTGGCTGCCTCGCTTTTTTTTATTTGTTGATTTTGAAGGTGTCGAATTCGGCCTATTGAACTTAGCATTTGCTGTTTTTGTGTTTTTATACAACACAGATGGAAGTAGCGACTCACAATTTTTAGGCAGTCCTAAAGGATGAACCATACTGGGACCACACGTTTGATCTTCAACTTTGTTGTTGTAATGTTGAGTGGTTGGGTAACATTTGACAGAATAATAATCTTGAGTTTCTGAATTATTATTGTATACCAGCATTTCATCCTGCTCCAACAAAGAGTTTGTTGAAATTGTATCAATATTCTGGAATGAAGTTGAAGCCTTTGGCAGCAAGGAATTGGATGAAGTCGTTACAGTGACATTTGAATGCGAATGGTTGGTAGATACACTACTACCTGTTAATGTTGTTTGTGTAAATTCATTTGGAGAAACTGTCAGGCAAATAGATGATGCTGTACTCTGATATGGCTTTTGGGTTCCATATATGGAGTTCGAAACTTTAGTTGATATAACATTTATTAAGGTTGTGTTAGTGTTATTTTGTGAAGATGTGTATGCATCTGAATATAAGCTACTGTTTATCCCAGTATCCATAAAAGAAGATATGTTTCTTGTCACTATTGTGATCATGTTTTGAGATGAAACTACTGCTCTTGATGACTGCAACGAGCACGATGATATTCCCTTATATTCCAGTCTTTCAGATGGTAAACAACCATATGATATTGGGCCTGAATTCTGTGGTAATCTCGCAGTCACAGGGGTTTGAGACACCACATCACTATAATGTGATGATACATATGAATTAATTGACAAATAAGTGGATGTAAGTAAATTAGTCATTGACGATGTGGAATATGAATGAGCATTTGAGTGATTTTGATGTAGAGATAGTTGATCTGATAAATTATATGTAGTTCTTTCATGATATTTATAATCGGGTAATTGGGAATAGTATAGATTTTCAGCAATTGGGAATGATACATTTGTAGATGAGCTTTCAGCATATGTTGTGAATATGTGAGAAGCTGATGGTTGCATTGAAAATGAGGTAAGATCAGCAGCTGTTTGAGATTGTATACATTCATTACATATGCAAGGTATATCAACCAATCCTGATCTGTAATTTATGTGTGGGTGATTGTATTGTTCTCCATATACGGTTTCCCAGTTTTGCCATGTACCAGAATTTAGACGAGGTTGATAATTCTGAATTGACTTAGTTAAACATACACTGGCCCTGTAAGAACTACAAGGTTGTTGCAATGCATGAGGCCATCTGTATCCACTAGCTGAATTGTAAGGGCTGACATAAAATTGTTTATCATATTGTCTTTGGATGTACATATTATTACTACTGGAAGTAGTGTACTGAACTGACATATTATTATCATCAGTACCTAATAATTCGTTTGGGTAAGCAAATCGATTAATGTTTGACAAATTGTACTGTGATGGTTCTGCAGAGGGGGAGGGATTCGCTAATAGCATTGACTGACCCAAACAATGAAATTTACCTAGATTATCATATGGGCTTAATAACTGAGTTCCATAGGAATCAATGGCGCCTGAGGCAGCTTGTCCTTCCAAATTATATGCCATAATATTATGAGAATTATATTCTATGCCAGATTGCCGCATTTGCGCCTGGGTTTGATTATAGAAATTGGACTGTGAATCATCATATAGTTGAGGAGAGAATTTAGGATCCTGTAAACTTAGTAGAGTTTCAACTGCAGCAGCATCCTCCTGTCTAATGCCGGTGAACCCCACATCCATATGATCATTTTGGTTATACATACTGCTTGATTCTCCTAGTCCAAGAGAGTGCCAGCCAATGAATTGATGATTCATTTCATTGGTTTCTTCAGTAATTGGTAGTGGTGGGAAAATCCCTTGAGGTTCAGTAGCCATGAATGATGATAGATTAGTTTTCATGGTATTGATGTATCTGATAAGATCACTCCTGCCCTTCTTAAAAGAGCCATGTATGTAAATGTGTAAATTCGGGTCTTCCCATGCAGGTGGTCCATAATTTTTTGGAATTTTTTTAAATTGATAGTGATTTAAAGATCTAACAATGCAATGAAAATGTAATGTTTTAAAAACTCTTCCAGTTCGAGCATGCAAAATGTCTCGGATAAAATTTATTTCATTTATAACTAAGTACTCTCCGGAGTCATCGAATGAGACACACTCACAATGTAAGTCCATAGCAAGATTAAAAATCTTTTCTGGGAAAGTATTGATATTTCTATCCATAGGTTTATTTCTCCCCATAATACCGGTATATATACATACCTCATAGACATATAGATATATAGCAAATATATTCCTTGAAATTTGTAACAATTAAACAATCATATTATATATACATACAGTATAGGCCTCTCCAAATACATGCATGTATTTATAATTGAAATTTCAAAAATATTGCTAGCAACCATAAGAATAAGATTCAGTTTCTCAATATGGTAAATAATAACAGTTTGCAAAAAGAAAAGTATTCCAGAACCAAGAACTAGGCCTAGCAAATCCTACGCAAACTTAGATCCTAGGTGAATTTAGACACTGGCAACAGAACATTGATCATAAACCATCTTAGATCCTGGCAAACTTAGATCAAGGCAAAGTTAGATCATGACAAGCTTTGGATGTAATTGCCTAGGGTCTAAGTTAACAAAGAATCTAAGTTCACCTACATCTAAGTTTGCAGTTAGTGGATGGTATCCTTAATGGGCCCACTTTGCTCACTCCCCAGCTGATATACAGCAGTTATTAATGAATATGGGATCATGCTAATCAAGTCAGGGACTTGATTAACCCAAAACCAAATTATCATGGCCTAATCAGATAGTTGCAACTTCTAGAAGGCCAATGTATAGAATATACATATATACATATACACATAGAATATACAGACATTGTACTGTACATTGTACAGTACAACTCAGTAGTGTTACTGTCAAGTTGTTGTGGCAAGTACAATATGAATACAGCTCAAATCAGACTCTACAACATTGGAGGTGTTTCATTAGTCACATGTAGCTTGACACTTGAATGGAGCCGCCTCCGCTTTGCAGGACATTTAAAAATGTCGTGAGGACCAGTCAGTGCATAATCTTGTGCTTTGACGGCCTCATGGAGTGAAAACACACGCATGGTGGACAGCACATGCATGACCTTCTTGAGACGCCTCTTAAAGGTCACTGCCCTTGAAGATGCGGATGATCTAAGAAATGTGATGGGTGATAGGGAGTCGGGTGATAGGGAGTTAACAACAACAATTTGACAAAATTCACCCACCCCCAAACAGTGTCACATGTCTAAGGCTCCGCTAACAGTAACTTTGTGGCACCTTAGCCAGAACAATGCCTTGCAATTTACCAGATCAGATAGATATAAACTTCGTATTATTTTCTACTCCCGACAATTATATACTGTACACATTGAATGCGTTTACCTAGAAATACGACACCAATCCAGAGCAAAGGATAATTTATGAATCGATTTATTGTGCACAACCGAATTGAAGGCCATTGCTAGGCCAACTTACACAACATTGCCTGCACTGCACACTGCACAGCAAAAGTCTAATATCTTGACCCATTTGTTAGAACATTCTAAAGTCAGAAAGTTAATATTTATAATTCTCGAGAAATATTTAAATTGCCGAAAAATAATGTTCCCGTTAATTAATAAATTTCAAAATGATGTCCATTAGATCCACCGTATCCAAAAAAGGTAGAAAACATTCACAGATGGCAATCTTCAGAAAATATTTATAGAACCTATTTAATAACATAGAAAACCAACCACGCTCGCGGTACCGGGTGCGTATTCTCAATCGTTACACTACTAGGACCTCCTCTTGAATTGGATTGGTTAATGAACTATTATTTGATTGGACGTTGAAATCATGTAAGGAATGTGGAGAGGGGTCGAACTAGTGTAAGGATTTTATACTCAGTTGGCAGATAGAAAGTGTTCCAAACGCTGTAAGGAGTGGAGAGGGGTTGAACTAGTGTTGTAAGGGTTTTTCACTTAGATGGCAGGTAAAAAGTGGCAGACAAAAAGTCAAACGCTGTAAGGAATGGAGAAAGTGGGTGACGTCATGTAAGTATTATCTACCTATTAAACGGTTCATTGTCAGGTAACAGTAAAAATATAATATACGAATAACAGTATACATATATTTAGAGTGTAAATAATGTTGTATAAGTAATCGTTTTACAGACCAATTTCTCCTTGATTTTTCCGATCGAACATATTGTAATAATAAAGTAGTTGTATTGGTAATATTTAATATGAAAATTCATTAATTTGAAATTCATATTTATTTTAAAAGCATTTCACAATTTGTAAACATAAAAGCTCCAATGAAATAAACTCTTAATTTTTCTAATGTCCTCTATTATAATTTCTTCAGTATGTTTAGCGAGAGCTTTCCGGCGCGTTTTTTAGCGCGTCAAGTCTTATCAGTACCGCAAGAGGTCGGGAAGCAGTTTACTTCCTATTATAAGAGCTACTCGTCGGTGCGCTAGTGCAGTTGGCTGCACACGAATAGCAGATCGACTATTCCTAAGTAAACCTACAGTCTGAGTCTCACACCTGAACCCTGTGTATAAAGGAATGTATCCCTAGAGCCTATAGTACTGTAGCAAAGTTTCAATAGTTTTAGCGTACTCATGGAACCCTGTATAAACCATAACCCAATGTTCTACACTTCTACTGTCTAGAATAATGTGACCTGCTAGTCGACTTATATAATACTGTTGGTTATGGTGAATCGATGCCTTACATGATTTCACCCACTTTCCCCATTCCTTACAGCGTTTGGAACACTTTCTATCTGCAAACTGAGTACAAAATATTTACACTAGTTCGACCCCTCTCCCCATTCCTTGCATAATTTCAACATCCAATCAAATAATAGTTCATTAACCTATCCCAGGTGTTAATTCAAGATGTGTTCCTACTAGTGTAAGGATTGGGATTACACTACCGGGCGGCAATAACATGCCAGTCATGCAAGTAGATAAGTCGTTATAAATGTAGTCCTTATTAATGTAGGCCTACAGTATAGGCCTAATTAATACATGCGATCAGAAACATAAGATACAAGGACGGATTATGGATTTTCAGGCTCCAGGCAATCCCAACCCCCGGGCCCCTACCCCACCCCCCCCCCCCCCCCCCCCCTCCCCCACGCCATTTCCAAAAAATTTTGTACCCCTTTAGTAAAGGTAATTATTAATAAAAAATTATGTACTTAATATTATTAAGTACGGTGTCCACACAAATTTGTAATCTCTTAACTAAAATACTTTCAGTTTGGTTAAATATTAATGTTGATTGGCTAGGCCTACTGCCATCTATCCATTACTTCGTTTACTGCGTATATTGTGTGGTTATGGCGTCTGGTGCTGTTCTGAATGTTCAGAGGAGAAACGGTTTATTGACCGTATTCGTGTCACCACGGAATTGGCACAGTGATTTGACAGATTTAAGGACTAACAACCTAAGTGGACGACCAGAAAAATTATCGCAAGAATCTAAAGAGATTATTACTGCAGGTTCTCGGCGGCTGCGGTTGCAGTGAGTTGGTCCGGGAGATTTAGCTGCAGCGAGGGAGACGGTCAACCGTGAGGATATCCGGCGATATCGCATCAAAGTTGGACTGAAACCGTGGCAGGAAATAGCCAAATCCCAAAAAACACAACCCAACATCGACGACCATCTGTGGTTCGCGAACTATCTGGGCGATTGGGATTCGGATGACTTCCTGCAACTGGCTGTCAGCGACCTCCTGATGAGATTCCCGACGAGTAGCACTTCCGGACTGTCGGGAGTTGTTGAAATGTCCAGTGTGTTGGTATCTTAGTGATATTCACACCCGCAGACTACTCTGGGTGTTGGAACCCCGCGGACAGAGCTTGGATGTCGTGCACTTATGCAATGATATTATGATTGGCCACATCTTTCTTTTTTTGTGAGACCCTGCCAACGTCACAACAGCTGCTGAGAGACGATTTTCCAGACCACAATGTGTGTGAGCACATGGGTTCAAGATTGAAGAACCAAGTGGAATCTATCGCTCCATGCTGCAAGAACCACCAGCGAACAGGTTCTCTCGTGTTGTAATGGATCAGCATATCGTCACTGTGTTGCAAAGTCTGCGTGAAGAAACAAATCTTTTTCAGCATCTGTTTTGCTGGTTTGCATCTGCTTTCAAGCCATCGGGACCCAGGGGGCAACTCAAAGTTCTGAGTCATACTGCTATAATCAACTTCTTCCTCCATTATGTAATTAATTCATTGGTTTGTATTTTTTTTTTAAATTCAGCGCAACTTTTATCAAAAAATTTGAAACGTCAAAATGGGAACACAAAAGTTGAATTTCAACTTAAATTTTGGCCCATGTGAAGAATACCAGACTTTCTGCCGTTATATTTCACTTTGCAGTTACCCTCATGTGAAGAATACCTGGTTTTCACCAAAAACACAGGTTACAGAAGGGCTGAATCTAACCAAAACAATAAACGAATTAGTACATGTACAGGTTATAAGACAGAAATAAACGCTATAAAACACTTAATAAAGATAAATTAAAAAAAATAAAAAATCTTCATATATAAAATTCCAATAAAAAGTCGACCGAGAAGTGAAATCCTGTTATTCTTCACATGGGCGTAAATTTTTGTTCTACAAAGTTGTAGAATTGACTGGGATTTCTAGTGGATATCCAGTTTGTTTACACAATATGTCATTTAGTCTGGCGGGGGGGGGGGGGGGGGATGATTGTGTGACACACCTTTAAATTTTTCTATGACTTCGCAAAAGACGTCATTTCAGCGTAGTGAAAAAAGTGATCCACTGGGAAATATTGTGGGACTGTGTGATATAAAGTTGGACGCCCATGTGAAGAATACCAGGATTTCACTTTTCGGTCGACTTTTTATTGGAATTTTATATATGAAGATTTTTATTTTTTTTAATTTATCTTTATTAAGTGTTTTATAGCGCTTATTTCTGTCTTATAACCTGTACATATACTAATTCGTTTATTGTTTTGGTTAGATTCAGCCCTTCTGTAACCTGTGTTTTGGTGAAAACCTGGTATTCTTCACATGGGGGTAACTGCAAAGTGAAATATAACGGCAGAAAGTCTGGTATTCTTCACATGGGCCAAGTTGGAAAATATATCGGTAAATCAAATTAAGGTAAGCATAACAATTACTTCAAATAAAGGGTAAAAATAAATAAAATAAAATTTACCTAGCCACGACTACTGAACTTCGTGAATGAATCAAATAAATCTAATTTATCTAATAAATCTAATATAATGTGTAATTTTATTCCTAAAAATTGCCTTTTCGTGGCTTGAATATTGAGGTTATTTTCATGAAATAAATTACAAATCTTATGTATTTCTATGGGACACATTATATCCCGCCGGAATTTCCAGTAATTTTATTCTACAAAAAGAATGTACCGGTAACAAAATAAAATATACTCTCGTAAGAAACTGCGTATTGATTGAAGTAAGTTAATAAAATAAAATAAATAAAATATTATTGACAATAATTATGAACAATACGGTTATGAGTAATTAATACGCTCATAAGTTGTAAGCAACGTACTAATGTACTAAGTATTCCATTGTTAGAATTAGAATTGTAGTGCAGTCCTATCACAGCAGAGCATCATTCACCTCCACTGGGTTATACCTCAGGCAGATATGCATGCAGCTAGCCAGCTAGCCAGACAATCAATATAATCAACTCACCTTCACCCTATTGGTTGTCTGACTAGCTGCATAGTAGCATAGGGTGGCCAAGTCAAGGTAACATAGTAAATGTTACTCCTTGCTTAGGCCACTATTGTATTGGTTCATCCCATAGTTTTCGTACAAAATAAATGTTCTGGAATGAATATTTACGACATTGGCTCTCACCATGGCCATGCTCCCACTATCCTTTGGCTACCATTAAAGGCCCTCCCTACTGTATTATATTTCAATGGCATACTCATCATAGGTATGCTTTATGAACGGTGTTATTATTAGTGAGATATACTATATAATTACATAAAGGAGATTGTTTTAGCAGTCAGATATCGGTAAATTTCCCCCAACTTTCGGGCCCCTTCCAACATACAGACCCCCCCCCCCCCCCCCCCCCGGCGGCTTACCCTGTTGCTTGACCCTCCCCCATAATCCGTCCCAGATAAGAAAGGGAAATTAGATAGGCCTACAACCACTTTCTAAATGTTTTACATGTACAACGGACACTTTCGGGTTCGGCGCAGCATTTCAATTTGCGCCGGGAGCTGTGGCATTATGTGCTATTGTGCTACGCATACGCCGGCACAGAAATCATCCCACCTCCCGCCGGGAGGCCTTACCGGCATAGTGTATAGATTGGTACCGGTAGAGGATATACCCGGCAGACGGACTAGAAATATGCCAGGCAGCCAGATGCATCCTGCATCTGCATCCAGTGTAGGGCATACATTGTTTGGAAGCCAAGGGAAATAGGCCTAATACAATAATAAATGAATTGGAGTTGAGCTGTTAATACAATAATTGCAGAATGGAACGGAAACTCTTTAGTACCGGTACACAGTAAGAGTCTACATTATGCCAGTTGAATATGCCATGCCACAGCGCCGCTTGCCTTCCTAACATAAACAAACACATTTCCCCCAGACTTGTTGCAACTGAAATACAAATAAATGATATTGACGAGTAGTATCCAGTTTATCAAGTCAGACACAGGCAGTCAGGCACTCTGTCAGTATACTTTCTTTAGTTACTGTACCAGTACCGGTACGCTACCGTACTTATAGATTATGAAACAATTTACTAGAACTGAACCGGTCAGTTATCCAGACATTTACTGCAGTAGCCTACCCACTGTACACTATTAATGTAGACAGACAGTTGGTGTTTGCTGGTTGAATAGAAACAAGTGGGTCGGGAGAGGAAAAAGGCTCCCTCCCATGTGAAGAAAGGAGGAGGTGTTAAAATATCCTACAGTACTAATTTCAATTCAAGCAGTCACAGATTGGTCAGCAAAGTGGCCTACCAATCATATACTGTAGGGCCCTATAGTCGATTTAGATTGGTCAGCAAAGTGGCCTACCAATCATATACTGTAGGGCCCTATAGTCGATTTTTCATATTAGTTTTTAGTATATTATATATTATATATTAGTTTTTTTTAGAATAATCCTTTTCTTCGAGTCATAATGGTTTCTTATATTTGATATAATATAAAACCCCACACCAGTTGGTGGACGTGTATGAAATACGCACCGCTATTGCTAACCGCCCACCCATCTCTCCTGAGGAGCTAAAATAGCTTTAAATACAGTCATACCACAAACGTAAATCAGTGTATCGCCTAAGCAACTTTGTTATTTTTAAGACTACTTTACAGTTTATTAAAGTGGCCTACCATATTCCTTATTCCTAATATGTGGGTACGGTGTCCCGCTAATATTTACAATGACGAAAACTTGCAATTATGTAGTAGTCTCTAATGTCTTTCTTTATTCTGAAGGGTAGGTAAGTATTACTTTAAAACCGAATAAAAATTGCATCCATATAAATAAAATATATTCTTAAATATAATGAATATAGCGGCGCTTTTCGCATTACGGCCTGTTATCAAAATTGTAAATCAATAGATAACAACTGTAAAAGTAATGCATATGAATCGAAAGGTCATTTTAGTTCGGAATTTATTGAGATAGTGGAGGGCATTAGGTTTGATGGCAGGGCAGTCAAGGGCGTGAAGAAGTGTACCGGAGTTCCAATAGAGTTAACAGATACATGTCTCGTCTTTCACGTTACATTGGTTTTTGGTGCAGAGATTATTAAAGTGAAATCCGTGGGAACTTAGTTTCGTAATTAGATGGCGTTCAGGGTAGTTTGCTTCAGTCCAACGTCTTCGAGTCATTGCGGGCGATAAATGGAACTCCTCTTCAACGTCAGCGAGCTTTTCTTCGACCCCTCGGAGATGTTGGCTGTACGGCTTACTCTCTCTGATGATACAAGCTCTTCCGTTAACATTAAACAGCTGGGCATATTGCACATAATTGCACATAATTAAAACTTTTCGGTTTAATGAGTTTCTTGGGAGACCTTCATAAAGTCAAATAAACTACCATAGATTATTTCTACTGTACTGTAGGTGGTGTTCTTCTAAATCATCCCAGACGGTTTCTATGGCATAGCAAACAATAGGTTGTATCATTATACTATAATTATTGTCTGTTATATGTCATGGGTGATAGGGAGTTGTGGCGGTGCAATTTGTTGACAAGCCGGCACAGCATTCTTAAAAATGCAGCTGCAATGCAGCATGCCGATCCTAGTAGTAGTCTGTTCGAGAACGGAATATACGGATATAATACCTGAAGCAAATTAATCTGGATAACTACTGAGGCCCATCGTAGTTATACATGATTTATTTGCTGAAGGTATTATATCCGTATATTAACTATAATATTACTATATAATTAGATAGTAGATAATATATGATAATATAGATAGATAATATAACTATATTTTCCAAGCACCACCAAAAATAAATTTAAAATAATTTTTATTTCAGTGTGCTTGGAGGTTTGCGACAATCTAAGGCATTTAGTCACGCATTCCGTTGCCCTACTGGCTCCGCAATGAATAAGAAGGAGAAATGTCACGTGTGGTAGTATCCACGGAGGGAAGCAGTTAAAGAATTGGATATCACGGAGAAAACAATTATAATTACTCTTTATTTTATAATTAATACTGTATATCATACTCATACTGTACGTCAGGTTTAATAACTATTTTCATCATTGTGTGAATAGTAGTACGTTTCAGCGTTGAGATGTGATGAGAGTGTTTATGGACCAAGCGATGGAAGTTTACATGTACATAAATAGGCCAGGGTCATAAACGCTGAATAGCACATTAAGAATTCTAAGCGTCTTATCGATACAATTGAGCCATCTTAACTCCCTATCACCTATGATTTCAGGCTGATCCTCACGGCTAAAGCAATATCCTACAAAGCGGAGGCGGCTTTGTTCAAGTGTCAAGCTTCGGGAATCAATGAGACGCCTCAAATCTTATAGTGTCCGGTTGGAAATGTGTGCATTGTACTCGATACAGTGTACCCGTCATAGCCTTTTGGAGTATATGCCATCCAGATATTTATTATAACTTTTTGTTGGGCACAGCTTTTGCAAACTCGGCAGTGATGTCCAGGTGGGATCAAACTGGTGACCTCCGGGTTGGAAGTCTGACGCTCTAACCATTCAGCTAGCGGCTCAGGTAAACGATAGACCTGAAAATACTATCTGATACCTTGTATGTCCGCAATTTACCTCCTCATGGCCTCCCATCTGTCAATACCATCATATGATGCCACTGTGCTCAACCCTACGGTACTTGGCCGTCTTTCCAGAGAGCCAGATTCAGAGATTTGGTTTCCTCAGCAGTTCAGAGTCAATCATAGACTGCCATCGTAAAGGAGTACCGATTCTACTGTTGCTCTATGTAATAGTGTAAGTGAAAGTTTCCTATGTATTTTATATGACATCCAAATCCTAGGCAGCCCATTCAATATCATATCTTCACCTGAATTCCAGATTAATGATCCCACGAAGCAGAAGAATCCACATGCTCAAGTTGAGATCCGTCAAAGTTGTTAAGTCAAAGACTTAACTAAAAGACCAAGAATAGAAGTAGACGCCTGTTCAATTGAGCTAAACAACCGTTGGGCTCTATCAGAGATTCTAAGACTATCTAGAGACTCTTAAGTCATCTACAAAGTCTAAATTAGGTGCTTGGCTGGAATTCCTCGACTTCTTAGGACAGTACGAGGTTTTACCATCAGCTCATCTTCAATATAGTTAAGGAACTTCGAATTTCACAGCGATGGTCACAAATGTCGTCAACCCGTCGTATAGTGATCTTACAGTACTGCTGCAATAACTCTCTCATGAATCCAATATTATTATTAATGCATTCCGTTTGTACGGGATCGTGGGACTGAATCGAAGGCCTTAATAAAGTATTCAGCAAAGATTCAAAGACAACAGCCAGATTTCTGTCTATCTTTGTTAACAATTATTCTACAATTATGCTTAAGACCCAGAATGGGCTTTTCACGGTCCCTTGACCTTTACGGAACCCGTTCTGGATCCTGTGTAGCAGTCCTCTTAACGATATAATCGAGATCAAATGGGGTGATTCCACGAAAAATTCCGAAAAGTGGTTGGTCGCACCAACTTACTTTTGGGGAGTGCCACACAGACAGGGCGATCCTTGGCGCACAATTATAATTAGTAAATAGGGCAAAATTTCATGTCCGTCTGTCAGTCCGTCTGTAATGAAAAATTAATTCGTAAATAACATTCATTCATAAATTGAAGATTTTAATCATTTTCAACCAAATTTTGTATGGGCATACTAGAGAAAAAGTTCCAATATTTTTGAAAGTTACGGGCACTACTAGGATCGGCATGCTGCATTGCAGCTGCATTTTTAAGAATGCTGTGCCGGCTAAAGTTACGGGCAAATACCTCTCGAACTTTTGACTCCAGATCAAATCGAACTTGTTTCGAACTTACTCAAGTTCGCGTGCTGCGCGACGTCCCACGAACGCAGAATTTCTATACTCTGTGATGGTTTCTTATCGCTGCATGATGCTCATAGTTTCAGTTTGCAGTGGACTGCATCTGTAAAAAGCGCTACCAGACTGCCGCAAACAGCCTTCGATTTTTTATTTTGGTTTAATAAGTTCGTGGAGTGTACAGAGTGCAGTTGCCCCTGAGTGTGTGGTTTGGTTTGTTTTTTATTGAGTATGTGGGTGGGGTACACTTCCTTAATGGATGTTGAAGGGCCTGTCGTTCGCCGCTACCGTGACGTGATGGAAACATGATGTTAAAAATAAAGAGAAAATTGAGTTTAATTATTTCCAATTTTATATATATTAACTGTACGATCGAAATATAATACAATAAAAAAATAATTATAAATATGTTGTTAATTATTAGTTAATATAAATTAGATAAATATGTTATTAATTCACCATTAATAATAATAATATATTAATAAAAACTCCGGCCGGCCTAAAAATCAAATACGAAATTACATTTTATAATAATACCCTGATAGTAACTATGTGTTGGCAAGCTGTATTTATCGAGGTGTTTGTTATTATACATTTATTATAAGAAGGGATCTAGGGGGTCTTATACTTCGAGGTTAGGACCCCTAGATCCCTTCCTATAATAATAATTAATACTGGGGTGGAGTGACGGGGAATTAAATGTAAATGTACTGTAATAGAACAATATGATAATGCTCTCCATAGCGAAAAATATCAAACGGGCCCCAATATGATCGGTTGATATTTTTCGCTATGGAGAGAATTAACATACTGTTCTACATATGACTATTGGAATATTGCGTTAAGATCACTTAGTACGTCGCCGTTCGGTCCACAGCTGTAGTGCAAGTAGGCCAGTAGAGTAACTGAGTACGGTAAACAGATAGGCCTATTTGTGCTGAAACAGACATTACAGACAGAGTTCCCTATAATACAGAAAGTGTCCAGAAAGTGAGTGGGATTTTGATATATCTCAATTTTCCTATATTATTTACGCAATAATTTTTATTGTCCGTTTAAATCCTTTTTTTGTCCTTTTTTTTATATTTTTTATGTCCTCCAAAAATCTAATGTTAGGTTCCATGCTACCGGTTTCTCTACTGCTGTTCTCTCAGGCTATCTGTACCGGTATTAGTATATATAGCACTATTTTGCTGTATTGTATGTACAGATGTTATAAAGCAGGCATTTCTGTATTTTAGTACCGGTCCGGTACCGGCACCGGTACTGCTGTAGGCCTACTGTGTAGCCTACCATTTAAATACGGTACTGGTAGGCCTACCGGCTGACCGGTTGTTTTGGTTAGAAAATCCCGCGTGGTTAGAAAATCTGTAACCTGCTCCTTTGCCTAATTTGGTAAAGTGACCGTTTATTGTTTTGGTTAGAAAGGCCCGCCTCTGTAACCTGCTCCTTTCCTTCATTTTGTAAAGTGACTGTTTATTGTTTTGGTTAGAAAATCCCGCCTCTGTAACCTTTCCTTCAATTAATTAAGTGATCGTTTATTGTTTTGGTTAGGAAATCCCGCCTCTGTAACCTGCTCCTTTCTCTCAATTGGTAATGTTATTGTTTATTGTTTTGGTTAGAAAAACCCGTCTCTGTAACCTGCTCCTTTCCCTGATTTGGTAAAGTGACTGTTTATTGTTTTGGTTAGAAAATCCCGCATCTGTAACCTGCTCCTTTCTCTCAATTGGTAATGTTATCGTTTATTGTTTTGGTTAGAAAATCCCGTCTCTGTAACCTGCTCCTTTCCCTCAATTAGTTAAAAGATCGTTTATTGTTTTGGTTAGAAAATCCCGCCTCTGTAACCTGCTCCTTTCCCTGATTTGGTAAAGTGACTGTTTATTGTTTTGGTTAGAAATTGTAACCTGCTCCTTTCCATCAATTGGTAATTGTTTTTGGCTATAAAATGAGTGTTTTGCTACGTCATGTGGTAATCGATTATCGACAACAACCACAAACTATTAAATCTAAGTCTTTTACCACAGGCGCATATGGAATTCTATCTCATAGTCTATAAATCATGGAATCATGGAATGTTTTGGCACAGGCATAGTGAAACCAACTGTCCGACAGACCAGAAATCAACAAATTTTGAATGTTTTGGCATAGGCATGTTGAAATCAACTGTCTGACAGTCCAGAAATCAGCAGTCTGACAGTTTGAAGAAATACATACATAAAAAGTCATTAAAAGGACAATAAAAGTCATTAAAGGGAAAACAAAAGTCATTATGCATAATTCGACAGGACAAAAAAAGTCAAATAAAAGGACATAACAAATCACTGCCTATTATTTACTGCAGACACTTAGTGACTAAATATCATATAGGGCCTACTATTGTTGTAATGAATAAAGTTTACGCCTATTTATTAAAAACGAGCGCGAAATCGCTCAAAGGTCCGCTTCAACTAACCCATCAACCTACCTTTTACAGTACCACAGAAATTCACCGGAATCTGTGATTGAACTCGGTACCTAGAGATTCCATGTCAACGCTCTACCAACTTCGCCACTGGGCCGTATGAAACCTTATAAAGCTAAAACCTAACTGGAAATTAACAACAACACCAAAAACAACACCGGAGTGAATACTACTGTAGAGGTCTCGCTACGTGGACCTACAGTAGAAAATTTCACAAACCCCCATTTAATGGTATGTAGTCTTACTTCAAAACTTAGCTAGCACATTAGAGTTTTGATGATAGTCTGGGCTGACTGAATACTAAATTGAGTTTGTCATGGAACCCCCCTAGTTAGTAAACTGTCGGATCTGTAGTGGAAATCCAAAATGAGAAAACCAATCGCAGGGTTTCATTGCTTTAATTGCAAAATAATCCAAATATGTAGTCGTTCCGACTTCCGAACTATGTTGGTTTGATGGCCTATGCTGAGAGCTCGAGTAACGGTGGGTGTGACATAGCTCACAGCTGTTGGCCGTAACTGCTAAATAAGCAACACGTTTTGAACAATCAAAATTCATACCTCTCCAGAGGAATATCGACTCAAATACAGCAACAGTTAACTACTCCCAAAAATATTACTGTAAATACCTGTTATGTTAACTTTAGTTTATTGTTTTGATTATAATTACGTGCAAGTTTAACCTGTTCATTTATCTTCATGATAATTTAACGTTGAGGCAAAATATTTAATTCGCCGAGATGGGATTTGCGTCAAGCTTTCCCCCTCCCCCCCTCTCCATTAATTACATAATTTATGGTTTCTCAATTGGAAACAAATGAGTCTAGTGGCACCTACTGTATGTAACTGCATTCCCATGTTCACAGCCTTTTCGATATTCAGCCACAGAGCTCAAGGCTGATAGCATATCTAAAGTATACTTGCTTATATCTGGAGTACCTTCTTGGAAGCGCTGGTTTGTGGTCTGTTATAAAAATGAAACTCCCCTATCCCAAACCTATTCCTATTGCTAAACCTAATAATAATAAACCTATAGGATAAAGCTATCCATATCGATATTCAAGTAATTTTTATCTTCTGCTTGAAGAACTCTAGAGGCAAATACATGCAACATTTTGACGAATGACGACACGACAGTATATGTAATATGTATGTACCAATGGCAAGATTTCATATTGTATTACTTTGTTCGTAGTAATACGTAGTTCATACAGTATGTAAGGTGAGCATCAGAGCATCCTTGGCAGTCTCATCTAGCTCAAATTGTTCAAAGCAACTTTTCTAATTTCGTGAAAGTTTTATCTTTCGGGAATGTGCGTAATATCCTCTGTGCGCACATAATCCAACAATACAATACCACCAGGTATTACTACTGCCACGGCCGAGGCATTCGTGCGCCGGGGGCTCGAGTGGATTTTTCGTCCCCACCCCGAAGAAAAAATTTGCAAACTGTTAAAATTTGCGTTGGTTTGAAGCAATATATAAGGGGATACAACTCGTTAAAATAATTTATGGTAACGCAACTACAGTATATTTTTTTATATTTCAAACGGCAAAAAACGAATTTGGTTGGATAATACTGTACGATAGGCCCTATATTTTAGTGTCATATTCGTGATCACAATCCCAGAAAACCCCCAATATCATAAAATCAGGTTGATTTGGATTTTTCATTATGAAATTTGTGCTACGTGTATTTTTTGTGCCACATATTAACACGTATCCAAAAAAGCCGTAATCAATAAGCTACAATATTATTCAGTGTCATATTCGTGATCAGCATCCTAAAAACACATGGTCATAAAATCAATTTGAATTCGTGTGATTTTTCATTATCCTATTTCCACTACTTGTTTTTCATGCCCCAGGGCCCCGCACTTTTAAAATTACAAATAATTTTCTCGAATGTTTTATTTGAGTTCTATGATCCATGATGCATCCAAAAAACCGATATATACCGCAAATAAATTAATATAACGAAAACTAACATACAGTCCCAATCCCAATAAACATTAACTTGGTCGTTTTGGCGGCCAAAATGACCAAAATCACCAAAAAAATGTAGTGTATTCCTATGGGCTACTTGGTCGTTTTGGCGAAGTGATTTAACTCGAATCAGCTCAATCCAGACAGTCTGTCTCCTTGGCCATCCATTTGGTGGATCTGACTAAATGTCGGCTCGCTTTCATTTTTATTATTGACAGATTGTTAACTTACCCGGCGCTGAGACTTGCAGTACTGGAGTCCGCCCACTGAGCGGCGCTGAGACTTGCAGTACTGGAGTCCGCCCACTGAGGCGTTGATAGAGTACACAGTCTTATAAAAGGAGTTGAATGGGGCTTCGTTAAAGGAGGAGTATGTATAATAATCTGAACGTCCCGAAATTAATTTATGGACGTCCAGAAATTAACTATATGGACTTCCCGAAATTAACTTATGGACGTCCAGAAATTAACTTATGGACGTCCCGAAATTAATTTATGGACGTCCCGAAATTAATTTATGGACGTCCCGAAATTAATCTATCAACCAATCAGAATCGTAATGAAATAACTAATTAATGGACGTCCATAAATTAATTTCGGGATGTTAATTTCGGAAATTAATTTCAATAATATTTTTTTTTATTTTTTTTTAATAAAAATTTTTTTTAATATTTTTTTACAATGTATAATTCGCGGACACTGCGGGGTGACTACAAAACAAAGACCCAATTATAAAAACCTCCATAATCTTGTTACATGTGTTAACTTTCGCTAATTGTTTTGAATCCCCCGTCACGCCTCTGTAACTTGCTCCTTTACTAACCTGCTCCTTTAAATAGCAATGGTACATAACGCTCATTGTGACCTGTACAAGACAAAGAGGTAAAGTCGCGTTAGAGTTTTAAAGAGCGTTAGGTTCCAAAGAGCTTTAGGTCCCATTGCCAGAGAGCGTGAGGTCACATTGCCATTTAAAGGAGCAGGTTAGTAAAGAATCAGGTTACAGAGCAACAGAGGCGTGTTGGGGAACCCAAACAATAAACGAAAGTTAACACATGTGTTTTGTATTTGTACAGGTCTTTATTATTTGGGTCGTTGGTCTTTGTTTTGTAGTCACCCGACACTGCGGTGTTGCGTGGGGGCCACCAATCCACCCACCCACACACAACTCCCAACTTCCTGGACACTAGGATACTGAGTGAAAGCGTCTGAAACTACTACAGGAACTCCATGACATACTATGGGCTAGCGACTCAGGACTGGCGCCCTTGAACATGTAAACTGTATTACCTACTTTACCACCTACCTTAAAGTGACCTGTGGGACCAGCCCATTATTAGTGAGGTCGGCATTATCTTTATCCTGCCGCTCTCTTTGTATTACAATAGCATACAGCTAACCAATAGCAATGGTCTACCCCCAGTGCGGGAAAGACAAGCTGGCTACCATTGAAATGAATAGGGAAAGGATAATATGGTGTGTTCGTGTTCCCATCCTAATGTCTGTCGTCTTGGCTCAGCTAAGCTTAAACAGAGCCACAGCCTACAATAGAGCTTTACCTAAATACACTTCCAGTGAGCCAAGCAGTAGTGGCGGGTTAGCTCCAAAATGCCCATGTAGGATTTCTTCGAAAAAGGACCAATTGGTTGAGTTACGAGTTACAGTGAAAAAGTATTCATGATTAGATTTTGCTTTGAACAGGAGAAACAGTACCTTCTTGTATAGTTCATATGTGTACCTGTGTTAATTATTAGCGTTGGGCTTATTTCTATGTATAATGTCTGTATTCTATTTATGTCACGTGAAAACATGCAAGGCCACTAGCGTCCAGTTTAAAAAAATGAAAACAGGATTCACATTCCGAATTATCTACTAATTCCCCCCCCCCCCCCCCCCCCCCATGCACACTCACCATATAGGCCCAAGTATGATTCACACATGACCTTACATAGCCATCACACCTCTCCTGAGCCACGGTAAATAATATTAAATCCAGCGAACTTCTAATTAACTCCAGCGAAATTAATTATCAATATTTTAATTATATTCAACGCAGATACACAGATAAAACACAATAATTATTTATTAGATGGGAAAAAAGTTAAAATGTTTTCACTATTAATTCTCGAGGCATTATATTTACCGTGTGCGAGCGAGGTTAATAAAGGGTCAAGAAAATATTGAAAATAAAAATGTTCTATGTTTACCTTACAAAATGAAAAATAAACGTGCGAAGTATAATACAGTAGTGTCCCTACTCGAACGGAACGGAACCGTCCGGGGGGGGGGGGGGGGGGGGGGGGGGGTGTTGGGGAGGGAATGTCCGGAAATCGAAGCCTTTTTCTATCTGCCAACATCCTGGGCTTTACTTACACTCAGCCTCTATTCACTGGCTGTGATTGACAAGCCAACTTGCCTCAGAAGTTCCTTTCATGAATGCCGCAATTTATATTTGGCCACTTTGGTCGTTTTGGCCGCCAAAATGACCAAGTTAATGTTTATTGGGATTGGGACTGTAGGGGTAGGTGCTACTCCAATCTGCTACCCGAAGGTAGGGCTGGGCGCTTCTCCTATCTGCTACCCAAAGGTAGGGGTAGGTGCTACTCCAATCTGCTACCCGAAGGTAGGGCTGGGCGCTTCTCCTATCTGCTACCCGAAGGTAGTGGTGGGCGCTACTCCTATCTGTTACCCGAAGATAGGGGTGGGCGCTACTCTTATCTGCTACCCAAAGGTAGGGGTGGGGTGGGCGCTATTCCTATCTGCTACCCAAAGATAGGGGTGGGCGCTACTCCTATCTGCTACCCAAGGGTAGGGGTAGGTGCTACTCCTATCTGCTACCCGAAGGTAGGGGTGGGCGCTACTCCTATCTGCTACCCAAAGGTAGGGGTAGGTGCTACTCCTATCTGCTACCCGAAGGTAGTGGTGGGCGCTACTCCTATCTGCTACCCGAAGGTAGGTGTAGGTGCTTCTCCTATCCAAAGTTTTGCTCGCAGCAATTCTACTGTTCCTCATTTAATTTACCCCCAGAGGATGAAAGGCCGAGTGGACCATGGTTGCCATGGTTTCCAAATATAGATTGCAAACCCTGAGTTCATCCAACTGAGCCCTTTCCTTGTTTACAATTAATTACTGTATTTGTGTATTGCTTTGTTTTGTTTGTAATACATATACAGTAGTTATTATAGTTATTGATATATGTATACACTAATGTTATTACAAATTTCCTTAGGTCTGTGTAGTACAGAAGTAATAGTTCCGAAACAATACCCCGACTGTCCTGAGGACCAGCAGCTTTGCGACAGTTTAAAAGCTCTTATATGCAACGATGAAAGCGACCCAAAGATCTGTCTGGATACCAACTTCCCGACTCTGTGCGACAACAATGAGAAGTTTTGCGACGAAGTATTGAAATGTGCCAGCGATTCCGATCCAAGGAAATGCGTCAATAACATAAATTCAAATCTCAACAGCGCAGCACAACCGATTACATTGGGCCTTTCATTTCTTCTCATTTTGGCATCAAATAGATTATAATGATTTCGCATGAGTAATTATTGGTCCCCCAATTGTTTTATGCATTTTTAGTAGTGTTCACTTATAAGGACTACTTCTGTTTCAAAAATTACACTCACACTACACTATATTTAATTAAGTAAATATAATTTCATATGAATATTTTAAATGGATACAGTAGGTATGATAAAATATTATAGATTAAGTTAATTAATCAATCAGCCATTAAAGGGGACCCCCATGGAATCGAGACTCTTTCTCTTTGGGGCTCATCATTTGCAGATTTTACTTCAGTATTTAAGTACTAGATCGCCATCAAGATGGCTTTAAACGAACCTGTGGGGCGAGCCACGAAGTGAGTGAGCCTTATCTCTTACACGACAGACTCCAAGAAACATATGGGATTGGGAGATGCAATCCACTATACACACAATACATAGTAGCCTAAGCAGACAAATCACAATCACAATAGGGTTGGTGCGCGAAAAAATTGTTGGGCTAGAAACAAAAGGTGCCCTGAATCGAGTGGCGGGGTGTGGTTTTTGTCTAATAACACGAGGAAACAGTCTAATGTCGGGTTTAAGTAAGCGCGGGAAGCCAATTTTGAAAATCCGCTGTGATTGGCTGCTACATATTTGACGTCTCTACACAGTGCTCAGATTTTCGATCGATTTAAGTACACATTTAATCTAAATCTAAATCTTTGATTTCAAATCATAAACCACAAATTCTTTAAATATTACGGAATAAAATGAGTCGTTGAGTGCATGGTATTGAAAATCGACAATAAACCCGTCCATTTTCAAGCGAATCAGGAAATATTTATAAAAATAATGAGCAGGATAAGAATTACTATCAAAAAGAATAAAAAGTTATAAAGATCTTAATTAAATATAATAATGGGTGAGGAAAATTGTAATGAACTTAAAGACTTTTATTAACCAATAAGAAATAGTAGAAATTGTATAATGTCATTTCCCACTCCACCTCGTAACGTAATCAAAACATATTCATAACTTCCATGATCTAGCCTTTCTAACCTACTTCAAAAAGTTTCAAGCTCTACTACAGTAGCTCTAGTACTGTAATAGGGTTTATAGTAGTGATATAGTAGTGGTACAGTAATAGTGTATCACGCATTCAGCTAACCTCATATGGCCCATGGTTGTAGTTGGCCTATGTGCGATTCGGGGTTAATGCTGGCGCGTAAGATGTAAACCTAAGGTTTCCAATCTTACATAATAGCGAGAGCGTGCGATCATGCGTGCAGGCTGCTTCAGACAGTGCAATGTGTAAGAAGGCAATCTATTGCAAACCAGATGTTTATTGTAATTTTCTCAGGCGTATTTGACAATGGTTGTATGGTGTGTAATTAATGGTTGCAGTTAATAACGAAGCTGGAGGTTTAAATAATTTACAATTCGTGCAACCCCCACCTACGCGTTGACATACATTATAGGATTCAAAGGGATTAATTAATCTTGCTACGTCTAATAAGAGCCCAACAGCCTCAGATTATTGGGGGTCTGAGTCAGGGCCAAACTGGTCCACGTATTTTCCTATGAGGGTTAATTATGTTTTGGGCCTCGTCGCATCTTTTTCATTCGTTCTACTCTATCATTACCTACTGTATGACAAAAATAATACAAATGTACTGTATATTGTATTATTGTTCCTATTGTATTGTATATATTATCTACTGTACCTACTGTAGTACTATCTATTCATCGCGCGTCCCTATCTGATTGATTTGTGTCAAATTAAATTGCCTTTGGCAACATTATTTGATACAAATCGATCGATTAAGCAATTAATTAATTGTTTAATCGACCAATTAATTAATTGATTAATTAATTAATGACCTACTTAATACCTAAGGTGTGAAGTTGGTCCAACTGTCGCCGAAGAGGGGTAACCATAACTACTAACTCAGAACAATAGAGATGTGATAGTTGAGTAAGTTGGGTCAGTCCATACAATGTCCGGCACAACACATTCTATTTAACTAAGGTGCTGGGCCAGTCCATACAATGTCTGGCACAACACATTCTATATAACTAAGGTGCGGGTCAGTCCATACAATTTCCGGCACAACACATTCTATATAACTAAGGTGCTGGGTCAGTCCATACAATGTCCGGCACAACACATTCTATATAACTAAGGTGCGGGTCAGTCCATACAATGTCCGGCACAACACATTCTATATAACTAAGGTGCTGGGTCAGTCCATACAATGTCCGGCACAACACATTCTATATAACTAAGGAGTCTGGGTCAGTCCATACAATGTCCGGCACAACACATTCTATATAACTAAGGTGCTGGGTCAGTCCATACAATGTCCGGCACAACACATTCTATATAACTAAGGTGCTGGGTCAGTCCATACAATGTCCGACACAACACATTCTATATAACTAAGGAGCTGGGTCAGTCCATACAATGTCCGGCACAACACATTCTATATAACTAAGGTGCGGGTCAGTCCATACAATTGTCCGGCACAACACATTCTATATAACTAAGGTGCTGGGTCAGTCCATACAATGTCCGGCACAACACATTCTATACAACTAAGGAGCTGGGTCAGTCCATACAATGACCGGCACAACACATTCTATATAAGGTGCTGGGTCAGTCCATACAATGTCCGGCACAACACATTCTATATAACTAAGGAGTTGGGTCAGTCCATACAATGTCCGGCACAACACATTCTATATAACTAAGGTGCTGGGTCAGTCCATACAATTTCCGGCACAACACATTATATATAACTAAGGAGCGGGTCAGTCCATACAATGTCCGGCACAACACATTCTATATAACTAAGGAGTTGGGTCAGTCCATACAATGTCCGGCACAACACATTCTATATAACTAAGGAGTTGGGTCAGTCCATACAATGTCCGGCACAACACATTCTATATAACTAAGGTGCTGGGTCAGTCCATACAATTTCCGGCACAACACATTATATATAACTAAGGAGCGGGTCAGTCCATACAATGTCCGGCACAACACATTCTATATAACTAAGGAGCGGGTCAGTCCATACAATGTCCGGCACAACACATTCTATATAACTAAGGAGTTGGGTCAGTCCATACAATTTCCGGCACAACACATTCTATATAACTAAGGTGCTGGGTCAGTCCATACAATGTCCGGCACAACACATTCTATATAACTAAGGTGCGGGTCAGTCCATACAATTTCCGGCACAACACATTCTATATAACTAAGGAGCTGGGTCAGTCCATACAATTTCCGGCACAACACATTATATATAACTAAGGAGCTGGGTCAGTCCATACAATGTCCGGCACAACACATTCTATATAACTAAGGTGCTGGGTCAGTCCATACAATGTCCGGCACAACACATTCTATATAACTAAGGAGCTGGGTCAGTCCATACAATTTCCGGCACAACACATTCTATATAACTAAGGTGCGGGTCAGTCCATACAATTTCCGGCACAACACATTATATATAACTAAGGAGCTGGGTCAGTCCATACAATGTCCGGCACAACACATTCTATATAACTAAGGTGCGGGTCAGTCCATACAATGTCCGGCACAACACATTCTATATAACTAAGGAGCTGGGTCAGTCCATACAATTTCCGGCACAACACATTCTATATAACTAAGGTGCGGGTCAGTCCATACAATGTCCGGCACAACACATTATATATAACTAAGGAGCTGGGTCAGTCCATACAAACTCGTCGAAACCTATTTTACTTATTTTACTGTGTATTAGCCATCAATGTCTTACTACTTGAATGATAGGGAGTTGTGGCGGCGCAATTTTCTCGACAAGCAGGCGCAGTGTTACGATATATGGCGCTGTGTACTATTATCAGCCCATTATACAGTATAGAATATTTAGATAAGCCATAATGACGTGCAGCCATAGTTAGATAGGGAAAAATAAAATATACTACTAACTTATTGCTACGCTATTTGTGTTATGTTGCTAAAGAGTGCCTGATTCTTAAATGTGAATGCTTAGATAGGCGCTGTTTCCCTTGATTGATTTCCATTCCGTAGTTTATGCTTATTAATTGCAAATTAGGTCAAAATAATACAGTATTTAGGCTGTTGCTAGTATAACCCAGTACGTAATAAATTAGAAGTACATATTCTGGAATATCTAGTAATTAGTACGCAAATTTGTATTTATGACTGTAATTAATTTAGCGATAAAATAAAATTAAGAATTTGTACGCAGCATAGCGGAGAGTAGTTTAAGTGATTATTTAGAATACCGTAGACTATTCACGCTAGGTGGTTATTTGAAAATAGCGGGGCAACAGGCTGACAGCAGTGTCCAGTATACAGTACAGCAGTAGTAAGTTTGCTGGTCTAAAACCAGCCAAAGGCCAAGTTTCAGCACCTAGGAAAGTAACAGATCTGTCCCCGTAGATTATTAAAACATTCTCACATTCAACGTGTTCTACCCAGTGAATTCCAGTATTTTGCGATAAGTGAACTCTGAGTGTTAGGCCACCCGCACTCGTTTTAAGTAGCCTAGGGAGCCGACTCGGGTTTATTGTTTTGGTTATTCCCGCGTGGCTCATAGATTCGAACAGTTAGCTCTCTGTTGAGCAATCAACAGAGAAAGGAGCAAGCGATTTGTAGGAGCCGTATAGAAAATAATAGTATAAAATATTTACCACACCTGAACATCAGCAAGCCAATGGTGCAGTAGAGCGCATGAACAGAACTTTATGTAATATGTTATCTCATTTTGTAAATCAACATGGTACAGATTGGGATACGTATTTGCAACAACTCATATTTGCTTATAATACTACATATCATTGCACCACGAAAGAGACTCCTTTCTATTTAACACATGGAAGAGATGCAAATTTTCCATTTCAGTGTTTTTGTTGTTATCAACCCCGTATGTATGCAGATCAATATGATTTTATTGATGACTTAAAGGACAACTTAGCAAAGTCATTCCAATTGGTTCAACAAAATGTTAAGAAAGCGCATGAATCATGGGAACAGGAATACAATAAAACGGCAAAACCTCATGACTTCAAAGTTGGACAACAAGTGCTACTATATTGTCCTGCAGATAAATCTGGAGCAGCACATAAATTTGCTCGTCCCTACCTTGGACCTTTTATTATTAAGTCACTTACTGACGAAAATGCAGATATCTCACTAAAGGGAGGTGACGATTGTACAACCTTTACAGTAAACGTTTCAAAACTGAAACATACACAATTGGATATATCAATGCCTTATGTAGGGAAAGAAACACAAACTGGAAGAAGATTTACGAATCGTGCGCAACTCAGTAACGCATGACTCAGTAATTATCAATTCTAAGAAAAAGGACCTTCCAAATAGACAAGAAGTTGTTTCAAGTCATAGATATGAAACCCGATCTAAAGATAAATGATATAGGATATTTACACTAAACTAAATAATTTTATCGAAGTATGTATGGAGATGAAATATTATTAATTGGGCATTATATAATAATGAAGTGCAAAGAAATGTATATAGTATGTAAATGTAGAATAGTCGAAACTGAAAGTAAAATTTAATAATGGAAGAAGATGCATTGGAAGTTGCTACAATATAAAAGTCGAATTAGCAGACTCAAGTGAACTGTATTATAGCTTTTCGATGGAACTCAAGCTTTGGTGGAGGGGATGTTGAGTATATTTTAGGACCTAACTGGCCGGATTAGGGACTGGACATGGCCTGACTCGAGACATGGTATTGCAGTAGGGTACCGGTAGTATGGTAGAGGTGATTGGGATACATGCTTACTGGTATGTCATCAGTATGTTTATGTACCGGTAGTACGGTTAGACTGTTGATTTTGATATACTTTGTTTGGATTGGATGGATATCAATATTTCGCATATGTCAGTATGTAGCTTACTTTTTCTATAGGCCTACTTCAGTTACTTCTACTTTATGATCGCTATCCCGATTATAAAACCACGTACGTGTGCGAGACAGCCCAACGAGCACGTGCTGCGTGAAGACCCCACGTACGTGTGCGAGACAACCCCACGAGCACGTGCTGCGCGAAATCCCCACGTACGTGAGCGAGACAGCCCCACGAGCACGTGCTGCGCGAAGTCCCCACGTACGTGTGCGAGACAACCCCACGAGCACGTGCTGCGCGAAGTCCTCACGTACGTGAGCGAGACAACCCCACGAGCACGTGCTGCGCGAAGTCCCCACGTACGTGTGCGAGACAACCCCACGAGCACGTGCTGCGCGAAGTCCCCACGTACGTGTGCGAGACAGCCCCACGAGTATGTGCTGCGCGAAGACCCCACGTACGTGTGCGAGACAGCCCCACGATCCCGTGCTGCGCGAAGTCCCCACATACGTGTACAGTATGTATTTTAATTTAGTTTACACACCATTACTGAGCTACTGTTTAGGTAGGCGGCTTTGGGAGGAGAATTAATCATGGAGTGCCTGACAAATAATACCCTAGAGCGTATTAATTAAACTACAACTTGGGGGAGGCATGGGAACACTTCAGTATTTCTCATAGAATACTACAAAAACTGATTTGAATAGAAAAACACATGTGCGCCACTATAACCCCAAGAGTCTCCTTGAAATTTTGTTATTCTGTCATTCGATAATAGTTATCTATGGATAAGATGGCGGCTCATCGTAAGTTTAAGCAGTACAATTGTTTATAAAAGCTGTCTTTCAACCCTTCAAAACAGTACTTGAAACGCAGTAGGATATTTTCCACAAAGGATATTTTAAAAGTGGGTGTTGCCAATTCGTTGATTGACGTTTTAATTATAGTATGTAATTAAATGTTGGTGTCCTACACCGTTCACACTCCACCATGTCTAGCACCTGCTGCGAAAGTGATTTGATATAAAAGGTGCAGTGCACTCACATACTATAACATGAACCAAACTCTTGCATCCATTTTTTATACATATTACATAATTTTATGTGTATGGTTGGGGAAAATTGTGGAAGGACGTCATCGGGGCTACTCGTACAAACCAACACCATGCAGCACGGTTTCATGGTAAAGGGATCATCAAGATAGAGGTGTGATGCCTCTTCTCTGATTTTTTTTTGTATAATTTTTTAAAGACAACACCAATGATTTGCCTCGTTGAGTTGGTTTACTAGTGACTAATACAACATTGAACCGAAACTGAAACTGTTCAACTTAATGATTCCCATCCGTATAGGCGATGGCTCCTAGTTGGCTAATTTATGTAAATAGATTTTCGAAAATATATTTACATTAATAGTGATAATATAGTAGATATTAATATTAAATTAAAGAAATTTATTGGCAGATTAGTAATTTCTTCAGATTGGTATAGTCTTTTATAGTATTGTTGAAAAATATTCCTTACCTAACGGTTAAGAAACATATATATATCCATAACACGAAGTGGGGCCTTCGCGCAGCACGTGAAATGAGTTAATGCTAAGTATCAACTCGAAAGGATTATAAAAACATAGGAGAAGATTTTCCCGGAAAACGTTAACCCTCTAGCGGGAGACTGGGTAACTGAAGAAGGAAAGATTAGTTTCCCTACAAAGCCACAGCCTATGGTCTATTACATATCTGCCAAATTTCAGCATAAATGGATTAAAAGCAAAGAAATGGGAGGACATTTAACGTTTAGACATGTGGCCCTCTAGCAGGAGACTATTGCTCTGATGGTGTCTGAAAGTCTCTCAAACGTCTCAACTTTTGATCATATTGATATTGATATTCATATTTTATATATATTTCATATATTCATATTGATTGGCAGCTTTAAATTCGACAAAGTTATAAGCATGTCAATATCATAACGACGACAACGATTTCACTTTCAGACATTTGGCCCTCTAGCGGCAGACTGGAGAACTGCAGATGGATTCGCCTCCTTTGAAAGTCACAGCTAATGGTCTAATACATACCTGCCAAGTTTCAGCTTAAACGGATTAAAAGCAAAGAAATGGGAGGGCATTTAATGTTTAGACATGTGGCCCTCTAGCGGGAGACCATTGCACTGATGGTGTCTGAAAGTCTCTCAAAAATCTCAACTTTAGCTCATATTGATACCTACAAATTTTCAACTTGGCAGCTTTAAATCCGACAAAGTTATTAGCATGTCAAAATCGTAACGACGACAACGATTTCACTTTCAGACCTTTGGCCCTCTAGCGGCAGACTGGAGAACTGCAGATGGATTCGCCTCCTTTGAAAGTCACAGCTAATGGTCTAATACATATCTGCCAAGTTTCAGCTTAAACGGATTAAAAGCAAAGAAATGGGAGGGCATTTAATGTTTAGACATGTGGCCCTCTAGCGGGAGACCATTGCACTGATGGTGTCTGAAAGTCTCTCAAAAATCTCAACTTTTGCTCATATAGATACCTACAAATTTTCAACTTGGCAGCTTTAAATTCGACAAAGTTATAAGCATGTCAATATCATAACGACGACAACGATTTCACTTTCAGACATTTGGCCCTCTAGCGGCAGACTGGAGAACTGCAGATGGATTCGCCTCCTTTGAAAGTCCCAGCTAATGGTCTAATACATATCTGCCAAGTTTCAGCTTAAACGGATTAAAAGCAAAGAAATGGGAGGGCATTTAATGTTTAGGCATGTGGCCCTCTAGCGGCAGACTGGAGAACTGCAGATGGATTCGCCTCCTTTGAAAGTCACAGCTAATGGTCTAATACATATCTGCCAAGTTTCAGCTTAAACGGATTAAAAGCAAAGAAATGGGAGGGCATTTAATGTTTAGACATGTGGCCCTCTAGCGGGAGACCATTGCACTGATGGTGTCTGAAAGTCTCTCAAAAATCTCAACTTTAGCTCATATTGATACCTACAAATTTTCAACTTGGCAGCTTTAAATCCGACAAAGTTATTAGCATGTCAAAATCGTAACGACGACAACGATTTCACTTTCAGACCTTTGGCCCTCTAGCGGCAGACTGGAGAACTGCAGATGGATTCGCCTCCTTTGAAAGTCACAGCTAATGGTCTAATACATATCTGCCAAGTTTCAGCTTAAACGGATTAAAAGCAAAGAAATGGGAGGGCATTTAATGTTTAGACATGTGGCCCTCTAGCGGGAGACCATTGCACTGATGGTGTCTGAAAGTCTCTCAAAAATCTCAACTTTTGCTCATATTGATACCTACAAATTTTCAACTTGGCAGCTTTAAATCCGACAAAGTTATTAGCATGTCAAAATCGTAACGACGACGACGACGACAACGACGACGACGACGACAACGACGACGACGACAACTATTTGCATAAATTGACCCACCCCCTAACAGTGTCAATTCGCTAAGGCTCCGCCAACTTCGTGGCTCGCCCCACAACTCTAGTGAGATGTCAGTCTCTGGTTACCTTCTAATAGTGACAGTGATTGCCATTGGTGGTTGTTGGGGAGAAGATCCATTAACCCAGGCGGGTAGGAAATTAATTCTCGACAAACACAATGAGCTGAGGAACACCCTACCTGGTACTGATTCAACAGGAGCAACACTTCCGAAGGGGACAAACATTCAAGTTATGATTTGGGATTTCTTGTTGGAGGAATTGGCCCAGATAACATCCGATAAGTTAGTTATTATTTTATTATTAGTCGCGTGCACAGTGGCACAGCACCAGACAGGCTGGCATTTAATATAATATAATAATAAAATTTCAAATAAAATACGGACATATAAAACGCACATGTTTAAAGTCGACTCGGAATATATATATCTATAGCAACATCAAACTAATTAATATATACAGATAATCAGGTCGCTGCACTCTGCAGATTAACAAAGGCCATAGGACCAATATACTCATTCATTATAAACAATATATCCCATTGCCAGGTTGAAAACAGTTCACAAGATATTCGTAACTTTAAGCCCAGCAATCAGGTCAAAAATATTTGGAACTTTGAGATTTACCAAATTGTAGTAAAATTACAAGACCCCTCCCCCCCCCCCCCTTAAAGTTAAACCAAATTGTAGTATTGTAATATCCGGTCATGCTTTGTTATATATGTAATATCTAAATACTTAAACTGAGTAGTCCTAACAATGGGTATACCATACAAGTAAAGCGAAGCCATTGTACGCTGCGTACAATGTTTAGGCGTTAGAAACATTACTTTCGTTTTCTTTAAGTTGAATACAATACTGTGACCTATGGCATAATCTTGACATTTTTCCATTAGTTTTTGAAGACCAACCACAGAGTTGGAAATCAAACCTAAATCATCCGCATACGAAATGTGATTAATTCTACGTACTTCAATAGCACAACCTACATTACAGTCTAATAATGCACGTGACAAGTCATCCATATAAACATTGAAAAAATAAGCTGAGCATATGCCACCCTGTTTTACTCCGTTATAAGCACCAAATTTTCCAGTAATGTAGTTACCCCATTTGACCATCAAACCTTGATTTCTATACCAGTATGCAAAGATTCTGACCAAATATATCGGCACTTTTTTATCAATCAGTTTCAAAAATAATTTATCGTGTTCAATACGGTCAAACGCTTTGGATGCATCTATGAAACAAATATAAACTGGTGAATCATTGTCCAAATAATAATCAATAATTTCTTGCAAAGTATGTTCCGTACCTAATTCCGTACCTGAGTTCTTTTTGAAACCAAACTGAAAATCACTACATATAAGGCAAGATTGTATACGAGAAAGAGTAACATATTCAAAAACTTTACTAAAGATTGTTGCAATAGCAACCGGTCGATAATTAGATTTAATATCAATAGGCTCATTTCTATCCTTCACTATAGGTACAATAATACATTCAATAATCGAACTAGGTAAATATCCATGAACAATTAGCGACGTTAAGAACAATGATAAAATAACATGTAGTCTAGAACTACGAGCGTGAACTAAATGTTCAGCTGATATGCTGTCTGGGCCAGCAGTTTTTCCTAATTTTAAATTCGAAATAGCACAATTTATTTCCGAGGGATATATTATATCCTTTGAAAAAATAACATCACCAATAATATCATCAACCTTTATATTACAAAAATTGGGCTTTCCTTTATTACAATTTAAGAGCTCCTCGTAATCGTTTTTGAACAATTCGCCAATATTATCTTCCCCCATTGCCCCATCCACAACTTTGGGTAGTGGAGTTGAAGTTTTACTGGATTTCTTAAAATCATTCCAAAAAGTTTTGAAATCTTTATGTAGCACCGAATCGGCTAGTTTATCAGCCTTGTATCTTGCTTCTGAACGTTTACAAATACGAAAAGCTCGCTTAAAAAGAGCACGCGCTGCCAAATATTTCCTATGTATCTCTCCCTGCTTGGGCGAGCCGGCCTCGCGCCAAGCTAAAAAAGCAGAGCGTGACAATTGATATTTCTCCTTAACGGAGTCGTTCCATCCAGGCACATTGAACTCTTTATCATTATTGGCTGATCTACCACTGGGTATGGTCTTATCAGCAGCTGCTGTAAAAACGCCAGTGATAGAGGACCAAAAAGTATCTAAGCAGTCTCTATGATCCGTGCATTTGCAATCAGTACAATTCAAAGCACTAGGTATATCTATGTTCTTCAACTGATTGTGTAACTCAGCGCAGTATGCAGCGATGTCGGATGGTTTCGCCCGGCTCCAGTTTGGTTGCCCAACAACTGGAGCCTGACACGAATTTGATCCTGAACCATCACTGGAGCATGCGCTAAGTGAAACGCCCAACTCAAAAAATAATGGCATATGATCGTCCTGTACTAAATCGTATAACACAGCAACATTTTCTACAGTAGAATCAACTGACGAGGTACATACTATATGATCTAACCACGATTTACTGCTGTGGGCAGCACTTACAAATGTAAACGTGTTTGGAGGCAATCTTTTTACATCCGATATATGTAAATCATTTGCCTCACACCAATCACTGAGTTCAGTGTAAAATGGTTTTGGTAGATCTGCATTGAAATCTCCAATTATACAAACTTTATTAGTTCTCGACGCATCAATAAGGGCTTCGAGTTTCCCTAAATATTCTATAAATAAATCGTGGTTTTCAGGACAAAAATATGGTAAATAAACACTAAGCAGCAATAAATTAGAACCATCACATTGATTGACATTTAACGCTAATATTCTATCATCATCAACCGAGATATCGTAATGTACGTATTGTTACATGTCTTGGCGAACCAGAGCAGCTAGACCGCCATTTGGCCGACCCACTAAAATCTCTGAAGATAAATCGACAGGCGATTTACAGTAAGGAATAAATCGCTTATCTATCGATGATAGGTAGCTAAGCTCCTGCTGAGGCAGAAGATGCTCCTGCAAAAATATTATGTCAGATTTATCACACAAGTCTTTAATAGCTATCCTAGATGAAAGTGTTCTCACTGAATTGCAGTTGTAAGATGATACTCTAAGTTTATTAATCGACGCCATTGCACATTTTGTAAATATGAAAATGTCTTAATATATAGAAAATATATAAATTGAAAAATCATTTAAATATAACTTACTGTATTAACGTGTGAATACAATACCAAGTTCGAATAATTAGCTGTCGGCACCGTTAATCACATCTGACACTGACCCGGTTTGATTAGGCCCGGTAGCTAACGCACGGGCATAGATACCCCCGGTTTCACTAGGGTGCTGCTGACTGTGAGTTAGCGACCCCAGAGTATCTACAACGACAGGCAGACGACCAGACTCCCCCCCAAATTGCCCAGAGTTTCTGCGGTTCTCCAGGAACTGTCTACGACGGTTTACCCATCCTTCGCGAATCCGACTGTCTTTTGGCCAGTTGGACGGTTCGAGAACTAGATCTTTCTCAGACTCTCGATATCTAACAAGGAATGAAGAATGCGTAGTGCAGTCCTCCTTTGTCATCTTCTCGCAATGAACATCGATGTCCATCTTACGTTTTACATAGTCTTTCACTGCAGAAGCAGGTACTCCAGGTTCACCTCCAGTAACGAACATATATCGCGATTGGGCAACCGTCTTAAAAACCCTCGATCTCAGCAGCCGAACCCGTGCCTGTTATAAACGGTTTACGTTTACGCAAGCTAGGCCTGGTTGTTGCCATATCTGCGTTGACACCCTGACGCGTTGTACCACCTAGTTGGTTGATTGGGCGCCCACAAGGACCAACTGTGATGAATGAGTCATCGCTATTTACACAATCTACTCCATAACCTCGTGCTCCGGGAAGTGGTGGTTGTGAAGCTGCACTGGCGTAGTTTGTGTCAGCGCGCACTTTTGCCCCGGACGTAGGCCTCACTCCCGCAGCTCTGCTATGCGATACGAATGGTTGACCTTCGGATGGGGGCTCAACTAAACCCAACAATGGAGCATTATGATCGACAGGCGGTACCGGCGGCATTGGATATCGCGCCCCCTGTACCGGTAGATCTATGTTACCACCAGAATCATGGGTGACATAATGGAGACGATCTGCCTCAAGGACAGCGACACGGTCCTGTAACTGAGACAGTTTTAGCAGGAGATACGCTACATCAGAACTCGCTAAGTTAAACGGCGGGATATTACTGAGACAGGCAGGAGTAAAGCGAGGTTTTCTCTCATCGCTCAACTCAACAAACAGCGAGCACTCAAACATATCGATAACGTCGTTCACAATTGACTTACGCATTCCCTGACCTGATTTCCGTTGCTTAGAAAATGCCGCAGTGCTCTTATTACCAGGTATGCAATCTAGGAGGAGTTTCTTCGCTTCCTTCAACATTTCATCGCTAAACTTTGACCAGTTTTCCACAACATCGATCAGAACCGATCACGGAAAACCCATTGTGACGTGGCCGCACCAAAGGTATGACAATACATCACTTTCCACATGTCTGCATTCGTTACTCAACGTATTATCACCCGTCATGCCGTTCCAACCGTGCAACTGTACCGGTAACACGGTTTTAGTGCAGTATGCTTATCTGTATATCTAAACCAATGGTAGTACCTACAGCAGTATACAGGTATAGCTGTACAGTAACGTAGTATTATTACATGACTAGATCTTGGAGCCAACACATGCAGACAATCGCATGCTGGATCTTGAAGCCAAAACATGCAGACAATCGCATGCTGGATCTTGAAGCCAACACATGCAGACAATCACATTACTGGGTCAGTGTTTTTTTTATTAGTAAGATTGATAGTAAGATCGAGCCAGAGGATGTTGATTACGATTTTAAAAAATGTTGATTATGAAATGTTTACTTGGCTGAGGTCGTTGCCATGGAGACCTGCCACGTACGCCGTCCATCCCGCAAATCTGGAGACTACGGTGTATCAGGTCCAGTAAACAGCTGAGTCCGAGACTCCGTTGTCCTGGTCCGGGTCCTGAGCTCTAAAACTCCGCAAGGTTGCGGATAAGGATGCGTGGTTTTCTCACACCAAACGCCATCGTGATCATGGTGCCAATGAGATATGTGAAACTCATCCTCTGTAAGCGGATTCAATTCCCAGCACTACCCAGCGGAAAATGGGCAAAGTGGCAGGCATTTTACCAATTATAGTTGGGAAGGTGACATTACCAATGATGCTGACGACAGCAGGCAATCATCCCATGCATGGAGATCGATCAACTTACTTGCTGGTCGAAAAAGCCAACCAACCACCAAGGTTAAGGCTGAATCACCAG
The DNA here is from genome assembly GCA_032718475.1 of Nemertoderma westbladi. Classification (NCBI taxonomy): domain Eukaryota; kingdom Metazoa; phylum Xenacoelomorpha; order Nemertodermatida; family Nemertodermatidae; genus Nemertoderma; species Nemertoderma westbladi. The sequence goes on from JAUCBJ010003981.1 coordinate 55,120, forward strand.
CCGATCGCCTCAATGGTTGGAAGGCCCACTTTGAAAAGCTCCTCAATAATGACAGGGTATTGCCTGATAACTTTACAGAAGTAAAAGTGTCTGAGTCTGTACTCCCAGATATTCCCATTGGTGATATCTCGTTTGCAGAAGTGAAGGCTGCTGCAAAGAGCATTAAGACCAATCGTGCCAGTGGAGTAGATGGTGTTCCCCCTGAGGTCTTTAAAATACCTGAGTGTTTAAAGCTCATCTATCCCATCATAGTAGACATGTACCGTACAACAAGAGTCCCACAAGAAATGAAAACAAATAAGTTGGTGCCAGTTCTCAAGAAGGGCAACCTAACACTCTATGGTTCTTTTCGGGGAATCTCATTGATCTCAATTGCTGCAAAGCTATACAATAGAATTCTATTAAATCGCATCAGAGATCCCATTGAGAGACTGCTCCGTGGAAATCAGAATGGGTTCCGTAAAGGTCGTGGGACCATGGAGCCCATTTTGGCACTTAGAAGGATAATTTAAGAGTTATCAAAAAAGAAAGACAGGCATCTGGCTGTTTGTTATCTTTGTTGACTTCTTCAAGGCCTTTGATTCAGTCTCTCGCTCACGTATGTTCAGCATACTTTCATTATATGGGATTCCTGATGAAATTATTGCAGCAATCAGATCGGTATACGATGGTTCGACAACATTTGTGTCTACTGTTGACGGTGACACAGAACAATTTGAAGTGTTATGGGGCGTCCTCCAGGGAGGCCAACGGCTCCTCAGCTCATTAGAACATGCTGCTTCTAGTGTTGGTCTTTTCATTAACTCCAGAAAGACCAAAATTTTGACAGTTAACTTTGAAAGTCCTCAGCAAGTCTCTGATCGGATGAGCATAAGCTCAAAAGATGGTATGCTTGAGCATGTGGATGACTTCTGTTACCTGGGATCATGGATCCGGAAGTCAGGTGAGGACCTTCGAATACGTAAGGGAAAGGCATGGGCAGCCTTGAATAGGCTTTCCAGGATTTGGAAGTCACCGAGCATTAATCGGACACTTAAGGTCCGATTATTTAGAGCAGCAGTAGTTCCAGTACTCCTCTATGGGAGTCCATTCTAGGCTCTAACTGCTGAGGAAACCAAATCTCTGGATGGCACATTCACAAGAATGCTAGTGTTCTTCGAGCTGGTGATCGTTCCAATCGGTAATAAATTTAGAAATTTCGTTGTTGGCGCCCACGAAATTAGTCCCCTGATCGGATCTCATAGTCCGCCTGGTTCCGAATCTGCCGATCTGTCTCCTAAGGCAAAGAAAGAAACTTTTCATCGACATGTCGTTGACCATATCGAGATAGACCGCTCGAAAAGTCATACAGACAAAGATCACGCACCACCGTTTTACTATAGAACGAGGGCGGTTCACTTCAAAAGGTCCGAATAGATCCACGCCAGTATGTGTAAACGGGGGGTGATAGCAATCAACTCTTTCCATCGGGAGTGCCGCTTCCAATTGCGTCATCAGCTTGCTATAAATCCTCTTGCAAGATATGCAATTCCGCAATATGGTTAAGGGCCACACGAGGGTGAACTAAGTAGTAGCGCGTCCTGATCTCGCTCAATATGTGTTCTCTCCCAGCGTGAGAGAGTCGGTAATGAAC